>SOPF01028637.1:0-28211 GCA_012979155.1 Hypericum perforatum
GGATTCAACAAGAAAAATGCAAGACCACAAGACAGGAGAGTAAACCCTAAATTTTATAAATCAGATAACTAAATAAAAAAGGAATAAGGATCATATAGAACCTATAATTATCAAAAAAAAGACTAATTAATACTTTGTACTCTAAATTAGATTAATTAACATCATCTACTTGTTCAAGTAGATTAATTAACACCTTCCAACTCATTTTCTAGTCAATAATGACACATATCCATGTCAGTTTATTTGTGACACATGAGAATCACTAATGATATGGTGTGACATGTTGGATTAATATCAAAACAGTTTCCTTTATTGGGGTGGGGTGGGGTGGGGTGGGGTGGGGTGAAGTTCAGGATTCGACTCCTGTCATAAGCATTCTGATGTAATAGAATAGAATTTAGAATAGGATGTCAAAAAAAAAATATCAAAACAGTTTCCTTTATTTTATTTATTTTTTTAAAAAATTCCCTCTTTTGGCTTGTCCCATTCTCTCTTTCCTCCTCCTCCTCTCTATCTTCCCTGGTCTCTTCCCTTCTCTTTGCCATGCTTTCATTTTTAGCTAATAAAAAAATCAGCAAAATCTGGAACCTTGAGACAAATAAATTTTAATCCTAGTGCCTAGTTGATGGATTGCCATGGTCACAGACTAAACCCGTGACTCCGAGGTTACTGACTAAGTCTTCGACCACTCCTGTGAGAAATGACAAGAAGGAAGGCGAGAAATCCTGGCCAGTAGAGTGGCGATGTTGCGCAGAGATAGTGAGCATTTTCGACTATTGGTAACTCGATGTCAAGGAAGTTTCTTAAGAGGTCAATCTTGCGTAGAGCATCTAGGGAGGGCGGGTCAATGTAAGGAGGCGGAGAACCAAAAGTAGGCACATCCACCTCTTGCCGGCTAGGGTCGGTGGAAATGTTTGGGTCCCTAGAGGGATAAACTTTGGTGGTTGATGGGTGGGGTTGTCGCTCTCGGGGTTGAGACTCCGGCCTTCTAGTTCCATTTTTTATGTTGATCCATTTTCATTTCATGAACTCAGCGTCAAGCACGTATGTTCTTCCAAGGCTTTCTTGACTTAAGTTTTCAATATTTCCCAATCTAAAGTCTTTAGATTCATGTGATCTTAATAGAAAAAATTTGTAATTTCAAGTGTGGCTATAATTTAAAGTGCTCAGATTTGTTATATGCGTTTTAAATCATACAGTACTCAAGTCTAAAATCGCAATATTATAGAGTAGTAAAATAAGATTTTGTATTTATTTAATAAGGTGACATGGATATCACCTATATTAATGATGTGTCATAGATGACTTGAAAATTGGTTGGAAGGTCTTAATTGATCTAGTTGTACAAATAGAGGATGTTAATTGACCCAATTTTGAAGACAAGTTTGTTAATTGACCTTTCTTGACAAGTTTGGGGTTCTATTTGATCCTTCTTCCAATAAAAAAAATGTATGAGGCCTCCTTATATAGAGGTGAAGGTCTCAGAATTAAAAACACCAATACTAAAGCCACTTAAACTCAATGACTTGACTCCTACTAGAATTGAAATTGCTAATACCAATAAAAGAAAAGCCAGACTCCATCATGGACTTCTCGCAGGTACATAGGATAACCTGTCCTTGGAGGACTAAACAACCGGCTTTCGATAAAACATGCGATCATGTTTATCAAGGCACAATAGAGTAGCTTTATCTCCATCATTCTCCCTTCCCTCAAGACGGTAGACATCAGACGTACGAATGTGACTTTGCAACTGAAGAAGGTAAACGTTTATATTGATCTTATTAATGACCTGAACTGGCTAATCTTGCATGAGGCCAACTAATTGTATTCATGTGTCGGGAAGCGATCCTTTGTCAAAATGGCTTGAACAAAGTCCCCGACCTCAAATTGAACATCTCGATGGCGCACATCAATTGTCAAGTCGTACTGCGGATTAGATTGTTCAAGCCGAGTCTTTGTATCGGAATTGGCATGTTGGAGATCAGCGATAAGGTCAACAACTCGTTTGTCATCTTGAGGAATGATCGGGACAGAGAGGAAGTTAATAGGACCCAGAGGAAGAATAGAACACACCACTTGAAATGGACACAGGCCAGTACTACGAATGAAAGCAAGATTGCGCAAATTCTGCCTGGCTAAGTTTAGCGTCCCACGAACAAAGATGATCGCCTACCAAAAAAATAAATTTTTAAGTCCTGAAAAACTACCCGTAATCTAGTGTATCTTTCTAAATCTCAGTCTATTTCTTTGTTTTCTCCACAACCTCTAGACACATTACGCCATTATTGTGTTGACAAATCAGAAATTAAAATATGAAAAAAGGGAGAAAATTCTAATAGAACTTTGGATAAGGTGAGACTAATGGACGAGGAGGAGGGTGGCCTAGAGGACGCGTATGGACAATTTGATCTCCGAGATGATGATGCAAATCCTCTCCCTGAGAATCCAAACTTTTTCAGCTGGTGACAGAACTCTCCGAACTGCTTGTCTAGGGAGAGGGGAAGAGGATCGACGTTGTCGATGACTAGCTCCCAGCCCTAGTATCAGAGCTCTGGTCTACATGCATTGATTTGGACCGGGCCTTGGCCAGACTCGAATCCCGGCTTAAGTCATCCCTCTTGTCGTACTCCTCCATCTCCGATCGGTGGGCAAAGCAGGAGAGGAGCTTCCAGAGCTATCGCGAGAAATTGCTTGTAATCTCATAGTTTCAATTTTTTGGGAATGTTGGCTGAGAGAGGGGGAAAGAAGGAAGGATGGAGGAGGAGAAAGAAAGAGATGATGTACATGTAACACAACATCATCAAAAAATTATGACATAGCCAATCTACATGATCGACAAAGTTCTAACAACAACCAGTGAAACTAATTAATTTTCATTAGTTTGAGTGTTACCCATTTCATAAATTTTACCACAAAATACTAAAATGATTTTTAGGGAACACATGATATTTAAAAATAATTTTTTAAATTCTTTGTCACATTATTGTCGTCGTTTGTGAATTATCTCTTGCATACGTCGGAGATTCCGTCGATGAATGAGATGAATTAATGGACTGTGAATTCTTTAGTTTTTTTTTGCTAATCTCATATGTAAAATCAACCGAACCATAATAACTCATTTAAATACAATGTTGAGAGCATTTTTGAAAGATGATTTATCATTTCTTTTGCTTTGGAAAAGGTTGCATTTGGACATCAAGTTATTCTAGATTATTTTAAATATAAGACTCACATTAAACTTTGATACAAAGAATTTTGTAATTATTTTGGGCAAATTACTCTCTGCTTGCCTGTGACTTAAATAAATTACTGTTCAGTCCTTCCTATTTCTAAATGAAAATTTTGTTCGTCTACTATTTTGCGTGAACTCAAATTAACAACAATGATTTATCTTGTAATATCTATATCAATAAAATACATTTCTTTTTTAAAAATGGATTATATGTTGAGAGTACATGACATATGACGTTTTATGATCACTTACGTATTGGTTAGACGTATCCGCGAATTTTCACACAGACTTATTAAAAACCCGTATGGTCTTGTCTTGGCCGAAATCTTAAGCAGAAGGACAATTGGACTTCGTCTATTTTTCTCTCCCAATATTGGGCTTTAGTGACATCACGATATGCCTCAATGGTTTAATCTAACTCTAGATCCAGGGTTCTAATCGCAATGACTCAAATCCACTTATTTGAAAATATCATGAACAAAGGACAGGGAATATGCCCGAGAGTACAACACGATGCAAGCATTCTTGTTTTTTTATTTGTCAAAGTAGTATCAATAGAAGCAATCTCTGAATTAAAAGGAAAAAAATATCTACATATCCCACAAAGATCTTTAGTTTAAACAGGTAAACTAATCGAAGAACTTGTAGTCCTTGGCATTAACGATGATATTCCGTAAAGCTCCGATTGGAGACAGTATCATCAGACATAGGCCAAACGCAATGCAGATCTGCAGTTATCCATTAGTTCTTGTTAGTGTTTGTATAATTTCATGAGTTTTATCAGTTTAAACTTTCGAATCAGATAAAATTTATATAAAATTACCATGACTTAAAAAATGGATTGTCAATTCATCTTAGTGTAAATAACAAAGAATTCAATTCATCATTCCTCGATGAATGTGTAAGTACAAATTATATTTGAATCATCTCTTTAAATATATGTTTTTATTCAACTTAAACTTTTATGATGTCACAAAAAAATATTTCATAATTAAGTATAACTCATGTATCATGAAATTACAGAGTATACGACAATTAACGAAATTAACTCGCAAGAAATATTCGATTATATATGTACCAAAAACAAGTAATTCGAGGAGGCTTACCCAATTGGCAATCCATGAGAAGCTGAACCTCTTTGGTTTGTATATCGCTAGCCACATGATGCATGGAAGCTGGCAAAAGTACAAAAAAAAAACACATAAATATATATTCAACCCGACCAATTTGGACTATAACTTAGGTAGCGGTGGAGTTCAAAGCTTACGAAGTAAGTGGTTGGAGCAAAAGCAAAGCCTCCGAAGAATCCAAGTAGACTTCCAAAGAAGGGGAAGCAGATTGCAACGAACATTGTGAAAGCTGAAACATCGGAAGTGAAGTTAAATCTTGGATCCGAGCAAGTAAAATAGACATCATTTCAAAGCGTTTCAGTTGAAGAATTGATGGAGGTCAACGACTCACCAACGTAGATGTTACGGGTGACAAATCTAAGCTTCCAGCTTGGCTTGAACTTCAATGTCTTTACCAACAGAGTTTCCAACATGTCAAACACCGGCATCGCGTACAACTATACCGCAAAAGTCAACAGAATTTCCATCAGTTCATATACGCATTGTTATTCGGGTTAGTGCCCTTTTTGGCAAAAAATAAAGTTTTTTTACCTGATAGCTTCCAATGACATGGATGACAACAAACGCATTGGCTATGATGATAAGCCAGTTAGGCTTGTTCAAAGAGATGAGAATATTGTCTGCAACATCATTTCCAAACATGTAATAACCAATTAGGGCAACTGGGAAGTAACACAAGGCCACCACAATGTAGGCGATCACAACACCCCTCCACATTGGACCCTTTGATGGCTTCTCCGGAGTTGATGGAATGGTGGCCTGGATCTCCAGGACCACGTTGTGCCCTGCATAAGCAAAGGCTACGTCCCCTAGAGCTGACAGGAAGTTGAACACGGTTCCTGATTGCGTCGTGGCCTTGTAGTCGTACGACACGTCTTCCTGAAGACCCTTGTGGACTGATGCTGCCCATGCTATTGTAGAATAGCTGCAAAAGTTTGAACATAGAAGATCTTGAACTTATTCGGACATCTATTGGGTATCAATAACTTTCCAATCAATTTCAAATCACATTGTTAACCAGATTAAAAAGTCCGAAACAGCATGACATGTCAGCCACTGAACAACGCCATTTTGTAGTTTGGAGCCAAAATTGAAGTGCCAAAAAATTTGCAAAATCGTTTTGAAAGTACAGGATCATATCTCAAAATTTGTTTGAACTTTCTCCAACAAATTTACCTCACGTGCCATTTTCTGAATGAAGCTGATATCATGTTATCGCTTCATATTTATCTCAAAATTTTAAAATAAGGAGTCGGGATATGTATAGATTAGGCGTAACATCATGTGTAGTACCTGAGGGACATGACAGCAGCAGCAAGGGAAACACCGGAAATCGAGTTGAAGTTTGGGAGATGAGCGAGGACGAAGTGGACGGAGGCGAAGATCATGATGCAAAACGTGGTTTTGATAGGCTTGCAGTCGCCGCAAGCGACTTGGTGAATCTTCTGAATTGATTTGCCTCCGGTGACCATGTAGACTATGTCGACACCTACTTCGCATATCACCTGCTGGGGCACCACAATCCACAGCCCAAGGCTCTCGCCGAAGGCGTGCTGACCGAGCTCGTGGTACCGATCGAACCTCTTGCCGGGGACCATCTCGTGCATCTCAACCATCTGCCACAGCGTGTACAACGTGATCACCCAGGACAAGACCAGGATCACAACTCCAGGGCCCCTGCAAAAAAAAAAAAAAAGAAGCAGCATACTCTTGTTTAGCCATCAGGATTTGGGTTCCGGTAACAATAATCAAACAATTCCTGATGCGTGGATTGAATCATACCATCCGAGATTCGACATGGCGTAGGGAAGACTGAGGACGCCCGCGCCGACCATGGCCGTCACGTTGTGGAAAGCTGCGTACCACCATTTGGCATTCCTTGATGAAGTGATCGGAAGCCAATCATCGATAGCCTTCTGTTTTTCGTCAATCTGACATGCATCAGGTGGAAATAAATCTGTGTTACAATGTCCCGTTTCGACTAAAAAACGTCCGATTTCACTAGGCCGATTAATCCAGTACTCCAAACATAACCAAGATAAAATATAACAAAAACGATTAAGCACACTGGATATACGTAGTTTGATCATAAACCCCGTTTGGAGTTTATGCACAGAAGTTCAAATCACAACATGAGATTGCTTATAACCGAGGACAAAAGAAAATGGAAACAGAAACATACATCATTCTGAACAGCTTCAGGTTTGTGATCAAAGTTGTCAACTTGGGTGCCCATTGGAAATTTCTCTCAAAGAAAACTCAAACTCACAACACCAAGAATTAGAATGGAACTTCTCTTTTATTGACTCTGGAGTTAGAATTACAATTAGAATTGGAATCAAACTCATTTATATAGAAGTCTCAGAATATGGCAAGGATTCTAAATAGATGCACTGCTGTATTGTGTTGTTTACAGAGCATTTAAGACAATAAATAAATTGCCAAATTTTACGAGACAGAGTAATTGCGCTAAAGATAAATGATACAGAATCCTTTTTTTGCCTTCCCTCAAAGAAAAAATAATAAATGTTTTTCCAAAAGTAGAACCTAGCTATATTTTTGCCCGCCGGATTTTCGGAATAAAATAGGAGGCGTCTTTTAAGAGGAAAAGTTTACCATTGTTCATTCGGAAGTATCATTTAATATAATCAAATAATTAATTTAATTATCTGGTAACGATTACATTTTAATTATTATACACCAAATCGTTTCGAGGCACAACCTAAAACGTTTGTTGCCATAAATAGTTTTTTGGTAGTTTCTTCTCTTACCATAAAATTTTTGATGCTGGCCCATAATTTGTAGAAGGTAACTAATTGCAGGTTTTAAAAAACAACCCGGAGGTCGACCTGGATTTGGGTTCGATCCCGGATTAATCGGTCCGACTGGTCCAATCACCGATCGGATTGAAATTAATTTTTTTTTCATATTTTAATATAATTTTTTGAAATATAGATAGGTATATAGGAAAATAATCTACAAATTTTACACACAAAAAAATTTCCAGTCGAATCGCCCGGTCCATCCCGATTTCTGAGAAAATTGCCCAGTTCGATCGAAAATTGGACGGTACGCAAGGTTACCATTTTTCTGGTCAAACCCAAAATATTTTGGGTCACGATTTGCGGTCCGACCGGTCAAACCACTGGTCGAACCACCGGTCGGACCGCATTTTTTAAAACCTTGGGGAAAACATTTATAATTGAAGGAATCGGTTTGGGTTCGGACTATGGGCCCATTTGAACTTATCGGAATACGGTCCCAGCCGTAGGATGCGGCCCACCCGTGTCAAACTTGATCTGACGGTCGTAATTGGCGCGGGGGCAATATTGTCAGTTAGTCTCGGAAATAAGTACTCATGCTGTCGTCTTTCGAATCTGATATATAAGTTTGGTTTATTATCTTTTATTGCACATTTTTAGGGTTTCGATTTGTTGATTCTTAGAAATATTTAAGGTTTAGTATTTTTTGGCCGATGATCCTATCTTTCTTTCGATCGTTATCATTGATAATTTAGAATGAAAAAGCAAAATGTTTTTGTGAATTTTGGTGGACTGTTTATTTCATTTATTACGAATTTTAGGGTTCGGGTATATTGATTGTTTGAAATTTTTAAGATTCTTGTTTTAAATGTGGATAATTCTAGTGCAATTCTTAGAGTTTAGGCCTTATCGTTAAGTTTGGATATAATCTCTTTCAAAGCTAACATTGGTAACATATTTATCATTTTTATTTATTATGGTAATATAATATTCTACAATTTTGATAATGTAGTCGGATCAAAATTTAGTAGATATAGTTTTTGCTCGACCTTGCCAATTCATAATCAATATTAATTGATTTAGTAGACGGTGTCACCTTGATGTGGATAATCCAAGTATGTTAATTGCTCCGCAAATTCTGTATACTATGATATTTTTGGAACCATAAAGTCAAATTAAGCAATTAATAAGTGTCAAATAGAACTTTGATATTGTTTAGTTACGAGAGAGGAAAAGTTTTAGACTTGTTGACGAGTATCAGCAAAAACCGTCGATTCTACACAAACACTAAGCCCAACCTAACGGAGCCGAGCATGAAAAATTGAAAATAACATTGGATCCCGCCCACATGGTTAAACTAAGCCCATCCAATTTAAAACCGAGTGTTTAGATCAATTAATATGGTTATTTTTTTATTCAAATTACAATTAGTCTTTAGATACTATATTATTTTATATATTTTTAATGGTAAGTACGTTTAGATTACAGATGTGAAAGTTTTTTTTTTTGTTAATTTATAAATTCTTTGTACCTGTGGTTATATGTCCTTTTTTTTGTTGTTGTTGATATGGTTATATGTCCTTTAGTACTATATTGCTTATATCTATATAAATACATACATGTTACAAGTACTTTCCCTAAAAAGATAGATATCAGCCTATCACCCATTTCCATTTGATGATATTGGAAATTGGAACATGTAGCCAAAACCAGCCTAAACAAACAAACTAGGTTTAATTGACCTTAGTATACAAGTTTTTCTTTTATAGATGATAAGTTGGTACTTGAAAAAGATTAAATGTTCTTCCAAGGTGATGAGATAAACTTAATTTAATGCAACTTGGACGAGCAAGGAACACGAGATGTAGTTCATACAAGACAGCATTCTAAGTACAGTTTAGACAGTGAAACTCTACTTAGTTTGTACTAAATAGATGCATGTGGGCTTCTAAGATTGATATTATCAACCGATTCCACAAGTTTGATTACGCCACGAGGATCACGTTGGCACTGAGATTCCTCCTGTGCTTGATCACTGGAATCTCCACTGCCTGTTCGGACCTCCCGAAACAAAAGTATTGGCTCTTCGATCTCTTATGTTTCGTGCTTTCCTTCCTGAGTCTGCACTCGCCGCTTAATTCGTACGAATGAGCTGGCTCGATGATGCTGCATTCAGTGGCGACGCCCTTTTGCTTGTCCGTGGAGCCCGAGGAAGAGAAGGGCGACTTCGAGAATGAGTTGGAGCGCGATCTACTTCGCACATTTAGCCCCGAAGCCGGCTTCTTGTTGGGGGTTGGACTGGTTTGGTTGCTCCTGACAGAAAGAGCCCTCTTGTTGTTAGGAACTGGTGATGAGGACTTTAAGAAACTCCGACGAAGTGGGACTGGAGTTACCTCAGGACCATTGCACTTCTTGAATGGTTCCGCGGAGTTGTGATCCATCAGTTTCTTGGATCTCTCTGCCATCTTCTCCTTTACCTTTGGCCAATGCAGAATCATTTTCAACCTCTGAGCTGTGTTATTCACCGAGCTTCGTCTCCCATGAGTCCTCGTGACATGATTCTTATCGGTTTGATCAAATTGGTTCGACTCGGTTGAAGATAAGTTCATTCCTTTGGCAGAATCAGAAGAGGTCTCAATGCCTGTGTGTAGGAATATTTCTCTGTCTGAAATTCGGAATGAAGTTCCTGGACTCCCTACATTTCCCTGCATCTTCAATTTGGAGGCAGTGGCATGTCGATCTGTATCGTCCTGGCAGCCAAATACGCCTCCTGCCGAAATCAACTGTCGTATCAGAATATCCGAGGACACAGAATGTGGCCGCTGCCTCAGGAGGTCGAGTGGAGTCATCCCATCTGCATCGCGGGCATTAACATTTATCGATGGAGCAGACATCAGAAGCTGCACGAGCTCGGAATGGAGATTCGCGATGATTGCCATGTGCAGGGGAGTCCTGCCCTCATTGTTTGTAGTGTTGACCATGTCATCTAATTGGGGAACTTTTGCAGACAGTAGCTGGTTCATCAAAAGTATCTGGCGGTCGAGTCTTCTAAAAGTAGGTGTGACGAATCCGAATATTGCAGCGTAGAGGAAATTTTCTCCGGCATTGTTTATTGAGGAGATCAGCGAGGGTGAAACAGTGATCAGAGCTTCGACCGCAGACGATTGACCCCTGTAAGCTGCAATGTGCAATGCTGTGTTGCCTAGATTGTCTGTTGAATTGATGATATCGAACATCGATACGAGATCATTTATCACCTGCATTGCAATAGAAGTGCTTGTTAGATAGTTGCAAGTATAGAAAATTTGCAGATTGAACGTTAGGAGCCGTACTTCTACCCGGCCGCAGGAAGCTGCAGCATGTAAGACAGTGGATCCATGCCTATCTCTGTAAGCCGAAACATCAGAGCAACTTCTTAGAAGTTTCTTTAAGACGGTCGAGTTCCCGCCTCTAGCAGCAGCATGAAGAGCTCTATTCATCATCTCCCACTTGTAAATTGGAGGAATGTCCCCAATCTGCTCCACCAGATCTCCCCCTTGTGAAGCCAAGAACCTCGGCGAGACAGCAAAATCGTAGATGTGCCAGAAAACATTGGAATCCTTGCTTCTAGCAGCAGCATAAAAGATGTCAGTAACACCATACTCCCCTTCTCCAAAAACAAGGAGTGGGTTCTTCTCAAGAAGGTCTTGGACAAAACTTAAGTCCCCGGCCGATGCAGAACTGTACATTAGCCATCCACCATATCTGGCATCGATCAGCGAATTCTTCCCTCTCTTGTACTCACACTCTTGGAAGAGCTTCTTCGCGACCTTGGACCGACACTTGGCTACATCTTGGAACTGCTCCTCGTCATCCCACACAGTCTCAAGGCGGCGAATTCGCCTGAGAGAGGTGAGGCTGATGAGGTGGTTGTTGTCGATTCGAATGAGCTCGCGTACCAAGTCGTAGTGGCCATTCGCGGCTGCACAATCAATGGGAGAAGCATACCACCATTGGTCTCCTGTGCTCTCCCATCGAAGAGGGAAGTAAGTTGGAGGCATTGATACAATGAGAAGCAAAGAGAAACCACTCAACTCCAACTACTTGGTGATTGCTTTACGGATACAATTAAAATCCCGAGTCTGCCAAGAAATAGCCAACCAAAGATATTAGAATTCTGGGAAACTAACAAAAATTGCATAGAGCAAAACGGGGTCAACTTTATTGACTACCAAAGTGAGTACAACGCAATGAAATCATTTGGATTCTATAGAAGAAGAAAAAAAAGCTGGTTTAAAAGGAGTGTGTTCAAATAGACAACCAGAAAGAAGCAAGAGAAGGCTTTATCTTTGTAAGGGTTAAACCACATGGATCAAAGCTATTCAAGACCCTGACAATAGAAGCAACCAACCAAACTCGAACATGTATTAGTTGACCGGTAAATTAGAAGAAAACCAACCACAAAGAAACACAAGTATGAGGATGGTACAATAAAATCAATGGAAGTGTGAGAGAGACAAAAGAATTACCAACCAGATAGCTGCTTGCTTCCACCAAAGTCTTGAGCTTGATATAAAAAAAAAACAGAAGGACAAGTTGATATTTCTCTTTCACAGCTTTTGTTGATGATCAAAAGAGCCAAGACAACAAGTGATCCATTTGGGATGGGAGAGGAAGCTGATATCTTTAAAGCCTATAACACAAAGCTTGTTTCTTCTTCTTTTTTAAATTATATAGACTTGCTTTTCAGAAATGGGAAAATTCTTTAAATTTGGTAATGTCTCTTTCCAACGTGGTACTTCGCCCAAGTTGGGATATTTTTACATACTAGATTTGCCATTTCTGTTATTACTATTGACCAAGAACATCGTGACTAATTAAAGTGGCCAATTTTTTGGTTTTTTTTTGTTTTGTTATATCTTTTTGTATCCAGACGCATATTGAGCCAATTAGGATTTTCCAAAGACATATTGAGATTAAAGTTTTTAAAAGTGACAAAAAAAAATTCAATATTCATTTAACACCATTATTTCTATGAACTCGAATCCAAAACTTGATTAATATAAAATAACTCATTCATCACTTAATCTAAATATTTATTGGTATTTTTTAGTTTAGTATTCTTCATACTATATTTAGGCATCTCTTGACCGAATTTAAGGTAACCCAAAAAAAAAAATTTGTAGAAAAATAGGAGCAAATTGCTCCTAACTTTTTTTATTAACTAACACGAATTTGATATCTAATATATTAGACAAGTCTCTTAAATGGGTCCTAATTCGGAAACCTTTATTGCCAGAGTTAATATAAATCAGAATACAATAATTTGGATACCGTTAAATAAAATATCAAATTTGAGTAGTTTTAAAAGTGAGAAGTATAGTTACTTTATTATCGTCTGTATTAATGAGCGCAATCCATTGACAAAGTCTATTTTTTAACGGGAATGCTAGAAGTTTTTTTTTTTTGGAAAAGCAAAGTCATGTTGTGTTATTGATGATGAGGCTTTTAAGCAAATCTAATGATTCTGATCCTTGGCTTTGATTGTTGAGCCACAAGATTATTAAAAGATTAAAATGTTTTACTGTACTTTATAATCTAACTTGATACTAACTTAGAATAATATGTACAGTATGTATCTGAAAACTATGTAGTTTATGCATGGACACTCTAAAAGCTGAATGGCCATGTGAGGTGTTGTGATTTTTTTTTTATCTTGCGATATCAGATATGAAAATTCTGTAAACCAATGTGGGATTTAGTAGCTCCCACAACAATAATGCATGTGATCATGTCAAATTCAGTACTCTCCCCAATGGTCTTTTTACATTTTTTGGTGATCAATGTCACATGCAGCCGAATGACTATTATTTATTGCAGGGGAAGAGAAGCACAGGGGTTGTCCCCAATTCCTAGCCAGTGGTACACAGGCTACGGACATGTGATTTCTTTTGTAAGAGATGGATGTTGTAAAATATGCCGCATACTTTATTTATCTCAAGGAACAACGTATATATAGATTACAAGACATCAGACCTAACTTGACAACCAAGAAATACAATTTAGGAAGGAATCTAATGACAGATTACAACGAGGACTAGGACTCTCCAATACTCCCCCCTCAAGTTGGAGCATGGAGATCAACAATGCCCAACTTGACAACAATATCTTGAAAACGAGCTTGACCGAGACCCTTCGTAAAGATGTCGGCAAGTTGACCGTTAGAGGAAATCTTCGTAGGAATAATATCGCCAGACTGGACACGCTCGCGGACGAAATAACAATCCATCTCCACGTGTTTAGTGCGTTCGTGGTAGACGGGATTCATCGTGATATGGAGAGCTGCTTGGTTATCGCAGTATAAAACTGTAGGATGTGGAAACCGAATACCTAAATCACGGAACAACCAGCGAAGCCACAAAATCTCACTGACAGTGGTCGCCATGGCACGATACTCGGCCTCCGCGGATGAACGAGCAATAACCCGTTGCTTCTTGCTACGCCAAGACACGGGAGAGCCGCCAAAGTTGATGAAATAGCCAGTACGAGATCGTCGAGTCATCGGACAGCCCCTCAATCGGCGTCACAATAAGCGACAAGATCAAGATTAGAAGAGTTGGACAGAAGGATCCCTTGTCCCGGAGTGGTCTTCAAGTAGCGCAAGACACGATCAGCCGCGTGGACATGTGCATCAGTCGGACTGTCCACGAACTGGCTCAATATATTGACAACATAAGCGATATCTGGTCGAGTGACAGTTAAATACATAAGGCGACCAACCAAACGACGGTAGCGAGCAGGATCCGAAGTGGTATGGTTACCAGAGGTGAGCCGATGATTCTGTTCAATCGGAAAGTGACAAGGCCGAGCATCATCTTTCCCACATTCTTCAAGTATATCAATAGTGTACTTCCGTTGGCTGAGAACTAAACCATGCTTCGTCGTCGCTGCCTCAATACCAAGGAAGTATTTTAGAGAACCAAGATCCTTGATTCTGAATTGAGAGTGAAGAGTAGCTTTCGTGTGCTGGAGCATGGTAGTGTCGTTGCCAACCAAGATAACGTCGTCGACATAAACAAGTAGGATTAAGACGAAATGGCTGCGGCGACAAATAAACATGGCATGCTCGGAGCGAGAGCGAAAGAAGCCCATAGCCAGCAAGGACACAGTGAGTTTGCTATACCACGAGCGAGAAGCCTGTTTAAGTCCGTACAAAGATTTACGTAAGCGACATACGCGAGCATCACCAGGCTTGGAAAAGCCTTGAGGCATTTTCATGTAGACCTCCTCTTGCAAGTCCCCATGAAGGAATGCATTGTCGACATCAAGTTGATGAATGAACCATTGTCGCTTGACAGCCAAAGCGAGCACACAGCGAATAGATACGACCTTGGCAACAGGTGCAAAAGTTTCATGATAATCAATTCCTTTGACTTGCTTGAAACCACGAGCTACCAAACGTGCTTTATATCGATCAACTGAGCCATCGGGATTGTATTTTATTTTGTAGACCCACTTGGAATCGACGACATGCCTGCCAGGGGGCAATTGGACAAGGGTCCAAGTGCCGTTGGATTCAAAAGCTGCCACCTCCCTTTTCATAGCGTCTCGCCAACAGGTATGTTTGACCGCATCCGTGTAACATCTCGGCTCAGTACCAGAACTGATGGCTGTCAAAAAAGCTCGATGTGCAGGTGTAAAACGATCATAGCTAACAAAATATGCTAGAGGATATAAGTTCGAAGTACCTGTTGGAGAGGATTCTAGCGAAGATGGTTCTTGATCATTCGTGGGTGTGAGAGATGGGGGTAGCTGAACCTGATAATCACTGAGATGCGCAGGCAGATGACGAGTTCGCCCACTGTGACGAGGAGCTTCATTAGTGGTGCTCGATGATGGAATATGATGCTGTGGTAGCTCGGATGTGACCTGGTCAGGAGATCGGACAGAAGCAGAAGGTATGTCCGGTGCAGGAGGGGCTACGTAATGAGTAGGAAGAGATAGATCATCATCAAGACAAGGTGTGGGAGTGACGGACTGGGATGGTGGCTCCGAGACACCTGACTATGAATGATAGGGAAAAACTTGCTCGATAAAAGTCACGTCACGGGAGACCTGAAACTTGTGAGTGCACAAATTATAGATGCGATACCCTTTTTGACTGAAAGGATATCCGAGAAAAACACATGGGTGGCTGCGATCATCGAACTTATCAAGCCGAGTAGGATTATGAACATAGGCTAAGCAACCAAAAACACGTAAGTGGTCATATGTCGGGGGCCGTCCGAAGAGGATCTCATAGGGAGTCGTGTGATTTGGAAGGACCCGTGATGGAGTGCGATTGATCAAGTAGGTAGCCGTAGAGATGCACTCCCCCCAGAAGCGGATAGGGAGATTGGCTTGAAAACGCAGAGCACGAGCAACTTCAAGGATGTGTCTATGTTTCCGTTCAACGACGCCGTTCTGCTGTGGAGTATAAGCGCACGATGTTTGGAGGAGAATACCACGCTCTTCATAATACTTGCGAATTTCAGAGGAAGCAAACTCCAAACCATTGTCTGCACGAACATTTTTAACTCCAGTTCCAAAGTGCCTTTCTACCATGTTGCAGAAGTATATTAAGTGCTTAGAAACATCAGACTTGTGCTTCATTAAAAACGTCCACAAACCACGACTATAGTCATCCACAATAGTCAAAAAATAATGCGCTCCAGTAGAAGAAGGAGTCCGATAAGGCCCCCAAATGTCACAATGTATAAGTTGGAAACATGAATTTGTCTTGATAAAACTCTTTGGAAAAGACAAACGAGTGTGCTTTGCGCGAAGACATGAATCACATTGACTAAGAGTACTAGGAGAACCCAAATCTTGTAAAAGAGGGATGTGTCGTAGCTTCTCAGAAGACGGATGCCCGAGTCGTTGATGCCATACTTGCTCGTTGCCATTGACTGCAAATGCTACCCCATCTCGCACATCCTCGAAATAATAGAGACCATCATGCTGTTTACCCACTCCAATCAGGTTCTTCGAAATTAAGTCCTGAATAACACAAGAGTCAGCATAGAACGTTACGGAGCAATTCATATCTTTAGTCAATTTGCTAATTGATAAAAGATTGCACTTGAAAAGTGGGATATAAAGGACATCATTGAGGCAAACGTGCTTGTTCAATTGGACCATGCCCAGTCCAGCCATGGGAACTTCCTCCCCATTAGGGATCCGAACGGGAGGGCGACTAACAGTAGAGCATTTTGTGTTCAAGAATTCATCGCTGCACACAATATGATCAGTGGCACCAGAATCGATGACCCATGGTTGTGTTTGAGAAACCTTACCAGCCATGTTGATAGAAGAATCGATGGGAGGTATGGCATTCGTGTCTTGATCAGCCTTACCGGCATTGGCGAGTTGACGAAGTAACGAATTTATTTGTTCTTGCGTCAAACCAGAGGGACTTGGGTCGGCTCCACTGACTTGCGATGCACGGGGGCGAGGAGGAAAGTCTCGCGACTTGTTGTTTGCAGCTCCGGGTCGTCAACTATTTTGTCCGTTGGAAGCAGGTACTCGCCAACTTGGAGGAAAACCAATGAGCTCGAAGCAGGTGGCTTCGAGGTGACCGATTTTTCCACAGTGCGAGCATCGCGGTCGGTTTCCGGAGTTGCTCTTTGCATCGCCTGGATCGCTACGTTAGCTATCTTGAGATCGACTCTGAAAAGCAATAGAATCTGTGGTGGAACGACGAGTAGCCGAGATACTCTTCTGCTGTTCATCCTCGGAAACAAGATGATAGGCGATGCCGACGCTCGGAAGAGGTTGTGAGCTAAGAATCTGGGTCTTTATCGTTGCAAAAGACTCATCTAGACCCATCAAAAAATCATATAGATGCTCCTTTTCCCTCATATCACGCACTTGTTTCCTGAGGTCACAAGTACAATTCGCACATGCACAAGTGGGGAGGGGTGAAATCTCATGTACCTCATCCCAAAGACTCTTGAGCTTCGTGTAGTAGGACGAGACGGAAAGGTTATCCTGATACCATGTTAGAATGTCCATATCCAACCCAAAACTCGCTCTGATACCATGTAAAATATGCCGCATACTTTATTTATCTCAAGGAACAACGTATATATAGATTACAAGACATCGGACCTAACTTGACAACCAAGAAATACAATTTAGGAAGGAATCTAATGACAGATTACAACGAGGACTAGGACTCTCCAATAGATGTATTTAGGTTTCAGGTTATTTGGATAGTATATCTTATATTCGTAAAGTTTTGATATCAAAAATTTTATGACTAGATCAAAATTTCTATCGATGACGCAGAAAGGAAGGACCCATCATGGTAAACAACGAAGTACGGAGAAGAGTTGGTTTAAACTTTAAGAAATTTGTGTGTTTGAATAAAGACTTAAATTGGAATTTCATGAATGGGGGAGAAAGGAAAATAGAGTTGTCCGTGATATGACAGTAAATACGAGAGTGGACGAAAAAAGCTAAAGAAGGAAATGTACATGAACCTTCTCTTGTGATTGATCTCACAAGAGATACAGAGGAGGAATTCTTTAATTGGGTAAAGGGGGAGAATCATGAGCAAATTTTTTCTCAGCTAGTTTGTCGTGCAGTCTTAATATTCTCTAACTCTATATAAATCTGTCGTCAACACTCTCTAGTATACACATCAAAAAAAGTCAAAGAATAAATGTTAATTATCTTCTACCAATTACCACCATACAACTACTCCATAACTATAAGTGGCGTCTCTAGAGTTTTTTATGGAACATCCTAGATTTTTTTAGGAGTAACATTCAGTAGTTGCCTTTCGTTTGAAAAATTGGGCCCTCTTAGAGTCTACCTATGACAATTTCACTCACATAATCTCGCAATGTCTTCATCACGGCTTCAAATTCGGAAATTTTCTCCTTGATCTTCGCGTTCCCAACTTACTTTGCTATTCGGGTGTCCTCTCCATCGCACTAAAGAATTATGGTAGTCGAGAGATCTTGCCCGCTCGTCATTGTAATTCCGTCTTTGCCCATTGTTGCAACCCATCCATGAAGGCCAAGATTGACTCTTCGCTCATGTCGGGGATATCCGATAAGAGCTCTTGGATTTCCTTCATGTACTCTAGCACTCCACTCTTGTGTGCAAGCCTTCAAAGACGTGTGCGCGCCTCCTGCTCCACGTTATTTGGACAGCATTGCATCTTGATCTTCCTCTAGAAATCCTCCTAAGTGGCCATCACGCACGTCCCACACTCTATCTTGCCATTCTTCATCCTCCACCATAGCATCGCAGTGTCGATGAGATAGAGTGATGCAGTTTGGATCTTCTCCTCTTCATTTGTGGTGCACATTACCTTGACGAGAACTCCTTCACATTCTTCGTGCCATTGAAACTTTTCGACTTCGAAGCATCTCCACGCTCCCTCGAAGGTGTCGTTGCTCTTCCATTCGCGATCGCCTTCACATAAAGAGTAATTTGCTCTTTTATAGCAAGCATAGTCCATAGTACCTCATCGATTAGGACTTGAAGGTTGGTTGGAGAGACCTCGAGCGTCTCTTACGTCCGGCCTTTGAGTCGCGCGATATGTAGCGTCAAGCCTCCAACTTGTTTTCACTCTTTTCAAACTCTTATTACAACATTTTAAACGCCTTCTCCACGGATTCCAAACCTCCCTGCTGTACCGACTTGTCCCTATGAGTATCATTCCTCGTAGCTTACTTCTCTTGCTCCCTCACAATATGATTGACAACTTCTCCATCGGGATACCATCACGAACCACTCTCGACCTCTGATACCAATTGTCATGAGCAAATTTTATCTCCTCTAGTTTGTCGTGCAACCTAAACTTCTCTAAGCCTAAGTAAGCCTTCTCACTAACACTCTCTAAATACACACTCAAAGTAGAGAGAGAGAAAAAAATTCAAGTAAGCCTTTAGATAGAGTGAATACTTGATACAATTTTGACAAAATCAAAGAATAAAGGGCAAATTACCCTCAGGTCCCTAGTTTTTACCGAAATCTCCTATTGGGTTCGTCGTGTTACATAAATGATTAATCCGTCCCTGTTTTATTAAAAAATATTTATCTCGGGTCCCCACCGACCAAATCAGACTTTTTTTTTATTATTTGTCATGTGAAATAACTATTTTACCCTTCACAAAATGACAAAAATATGATGAAATTTGTCGTTTTGTGAAGGGTAAAATAGTCATTTCACATGATAAAAAATTTAAAAAAAAAGTCCGATTTGGTCGGTGGGGACCCGAGACAAACATTTTTGAATAAAACAGGGACTTAATACTCATTTATGACAAAGGAGTGACTCAATAGGAGAATAATGTAAAGATCAGGGACTTGAAGGTAATTTGCCCAAGAATAAATGTTAGCTACCACTTAGCAACTACTCCACAATTACAAGTGGTGCCTCTAAGGTTTTTGGATGAAAAATTCTAGAGCCTTTGAGATTATGGTTGCCCTTCATTAATAGAATCGGACTTCCGCAGAGTCAACGGGGCCTTGCGTGGGACAACTAATGGTGAGCTGTGGATGTCACCCTTTTAGGATGTCGATGGGCAATTGCAGAAGTTGAGTCATTGGAAATCTTACAGATTAAGAACCTATAACACATCGTCTGCAAGAAAGTTGATAAATGAAGAGCACAGAAGTCAACATCAAGCCTGGACATTGGAGATGCGTGGCGATTATGAATTGAATTTCTGCTTTGAATTTCCATGGCTTTTAAAGCATGAGGTACAAGAAGACCGAAAGGTGATACGTATAGCAAGAATGGCATGCTTGTGAACCCCAGAGATTAAACTTTCTCCTTGCCGCAAATACGAGGCGATCATGAATCAATTTAGAAAAGAACCTTGGTACAAATTATTCAACAAGCATGATAATATCATATGGCAGTTTCCAAAATGGAAAAAAGATGAACCTCGATGAATAACAACAGCACCTTATTCTGATTTAGTTGCTTCAGTTCTTGGCCCTTTCGGAGTTATTCGCCTTGATTCTTGCTCGGTTATCCAGTTTGACAAAGCGCCTAAGATCTTCATACGGAAGTGTCTCAAGATTTTTCCTCTTCAATTCACTCAATGCTGGCCGCTTACCAAGCAGATGCCAGAGCCAATCTGGGTATTTAGAATCTGACAAAATTTTGGGATCTGCACCATCCTTGAGAATATTGGCGCCAACAACGGTAGTAGACTTAACCTCTTTGCTCAATGTTGATGCTTTAGGAGCATCAGCTGCGGATCCACCTTTGCCTCCCTTTTTCGCTTTTGCCCCAGCAGAATATGCCCGTCTACCAGCCATACCAACGATACCCTTCCGAAGAATGCTGCCCCGCAACAAGCTCATCCAATGAAATGCCATGTCTTCTGTTCTGCAACAATGACATACTATTTTAACAGGTAAATTCCACCCTCTCCGTCAACACTCCAGCAGGCTCGGGAAATACCACATTCCACTCGAGCATATTCTAGATTCTATAAATAGACCCTGTATAATTTTCTACACGAACATCCACATTGCTTGGGATCCTATCCCACACGCAACCCTTGAATTAATACAAGAAAAACAACATAAGATGCGCTCGATATAACCACGATATTACATCACCATGTATCATTTAAGTGACCAACTTCGGGATCAAAAAACTTAGTTCAAAGGAATAAGGAACAGGACCAGGACATAAATTCTCCGCCAACTACGTCTCCTAACCAAAGGAGAATTTTATCGAACAGCTTATAGGCACGAAATCAAAAGAGTGAAAAACCAACATACCGGAACCCACAGGCACAGCGAGGAGGAGACAATCCCTGCACTAACCGGCACAGCCTTTCGGGCCAGCCACGGGGATCCGGATGGATCGGGTCGGGTCGTCTCGCGCTGATGGTGCGAAAGGTAAAATGGCAGTGGGTTCTTGGTGCCAGGAGTAGAGAGACGTTGTTCTCTGGTATTTTACACTTTGGGCCTATTTTGTTTCTAGATGGGCCGGGCTTGTCTTTGTACAAGGTCCTTTGGGCTCGTTCTTTCAGCTTCGCATATTCTCGAGCCCGGTAACAGTTTTTTTTTAGTCAAACTTCATTTTAGTTTGGTTTATTTTCAGTCAGCTCGTAGTTTAACAATACAAAATTACTGAATGGCTTATTTCTGTTTGATATCCTCCCAATTGTATATAAATACAGTCAACGCATTAGCTAGAATTGTATTTTATAATTTACACAAAAATAAGTAGCTAGAACTCACTATGTTATTAACGCATGTTTTATGTTTTAAATTAACAGTACGCATAATTAAACTAGGAGTTTATGTATATTTTTAACCAGACAACACTGGAAGCTTAAAACTCTAAATTGAATTTCATATTACTATTTATGTATATATTTTGGATTTAAGGTCGATTAAAACTAATAAGAAGAACATCTTCAAACCACCTCTATGTTCCTACTTATTATTCATGTTGTGATTTATTGTAGACAGTTTCTTAATATGTATAATTGTTAATTGGAGGATAAGTAATGTGCCAAATAATTAAAAGCATATATATATAGTGGTACTCAAGTAAAACATGGTACTAAAATATACATTTTGAAGGGACGCACTCATATGTTATGAATATATATATATATATAGATCACTCCAACTATTATAAAAATATATATTTTTTAACTTTTTAAGCATAGTTTCAACATTTTTAAGAAAACGTGGAACCCAAATAAAAGTCTATCAAACTATAAGGTACCAAAATGGAAGTTTCGCCTATTACTTCTCGAAACTTCAATAAGCCCTAAGTCCTCCTCTCCTCTCCCTCTAAAACCCCAAACGGCCACACAGCCTCCTCTCTCTCCAACCATTTCCCAAAAAAAAAAATCAGAAACCCAAAAAAAAATCTGAACAGAGAAGCCATGGGAAGCAGCCAGGCGCTTGCGAACCTCCTCTCCGGCGCGGCCAAGGTGGCGTTCGGGCTCGGCGTGGCCGGCGCCGCCATTAACTCGTCGCTGTACACCGTTGACGGCGGGGAGAAGGCGGTGCTCTTCGACCGGTTCCGAGGAGTCCTCGACGAGACGGTCGGGGAGGGGACCCACTTCCTGATCCCGTGGGTCCAGAAGCCCTACATCTTTGATATCCGGACCCGACCCCACACGTTCTCATCCAGCTCCGGGACCAAGGATCTCCAGATGGTCAGCCTCACCCTTCGTGTCCTTTCCCGGCCCGAGGTGAGGGAACTGTTAATTGGAAAGATACGTGTCTTTTCGGGTTGTTGATTTGTGCATTTCTTAGGGTTTAGGCTTTTTATCGATATATGGCGGGTTGTATAATTGAGCTAAAGTGGGTCTTCTTGGGTTGGCTTCAGTTTTGGTTTAGTGTTTGTAGGTTACTTGAGCTGAATTGAGGTAAAGGCCAATTGGGAAAATGATTCTTTTTTGGGTTGGGTTTGTTAGAAAATTCGGAACCCTTTTTGGTTGCGGTTTGAGGTTTTGGCGTTTGGGTAGGTTGTTTCTAAGGGTTGTAGTTTAATTGAGCTAAACTGAGTTAATGGACGAACATTGGACAGAGTGAGTCTTTTTGTGTTGGGGTTGTTCAGGTTCTTGCAAAGTTTATTGCTTTGGTGGTTGAATTGGAGGTTTGGGTATTTGGGTCGGTGATGTCTCGACGTCTCATTGTTTGTAGGTTAGTTGAGTGTCCAATGGGGGATTAGATGTTTTGATGTCCAATGAGTAGATTTAGTGAGCTCAGAGTTTGTTCGGTGGATTTTCTTGATTTCTATCTCTGGTGGTTTTCCTTGACTTCTTGATCCCTGATACAAATTGGTATTTTTGCTAGACTTCGCGGTTGCCATACATATTCCAAACCCTTGGGCTTGAGTACGATGAGAAAGTGCTTCCTTCAATCGGGAACGAGGTTTTGAAGGCTGTTGTTGCGCAGTTCAATGCTGATCAGCTCCTGACTGAGCGTCCCCAAGTGTCAGCTTTGGTCAGGGAGTCACTGATAAAACGTGCCAAGGATTTCAACATTATGTTAGATGATGTTGCTATCACTCACTTGTCCTATGGATCTGAGTTCTCGAAGGCTGTGGAGCAGAAGCAGGTTGCTCAGCAGGAGGCAGAGAGGTCCAAGTTTGTTGTCATGAAGGCTGACCAGGAGAGGAGGGCGGCCATTATCAGGGCAGAAGGTGAAAGTGAAGCTGCCAGGCTGATCTCCGATGCTACTACAAAGGCTGGCATGGGGCTCATCGAACTGAGGAAAATTGAGGCATCTAGGGAAATCGCTGCAACAATGGCTAGGTCGCCCAATGTTTCTTATGTCCCTGGTGGCAATAACCTGCTTATGGCACTTAACACCGGCCGCTAAACTGGTAATTATGGTGCTTTTGGGTGAAGTAAATGTAGTATTTTCAGTCTCCACATAGGATTGTTGAAACTTTTGCTGATT
The DNA here is from genome assembly GCA_012979155.1 of Hypericum perforatum. Classification (NCBI taxonomy): domain Eukaryota; kingdom Viridiplantae; phylum Streptophyta; class Magnoliopsida; order Malpighiales; family Hypericaceae; genus Hypericum; species Hypericum perforatum. The sequence continues at coordinate 23,556 of SOPF01028637.1, forward strand.
GTGCTTCTAGGTTGCATTTGAACAGTATAATGATCTGCTGACTTGGCACACCAGGCTACAATGTCTAGGCTTGTTGGTCTTTGCTGTTTGTGGTACTAAGGAAGCTTTTCCATCTTTCTTGAATGCTTCTCTTGCTTTGATCTTTGCTATGAAAGTCTTACAAATTTCTGACAAACCAAAGAACTGGGATTGTTTTCCTTCCCTCTTATGCGGACATGTGCTTGATGCCTCGGGGAACAAGAAGATGTTTCTATTCGTGTACCAGCTTCTGAGTTCTGACCATGTGTTGTCCATTTTGCAGGATAGGATGCTTGTATGCAACTCGAGTTCTTGAATTACGCGTCATTGTTACTAGAACGTTACAAACCTCAGATCATTTGATCCTGCTCTATTTCGAAGCCTAGGAATTAAGATTTGCATGTCGTAAACTCAACTTTTTCGGATTTTCTTCAGACGGATGTCTTTATGTTTCTGCAATAACCTGAAAATATGAGTTACTGTCCTCTACGCTGTAGGATCCTTTTAATGGACCACTTATTCGATTATCTCTTTGCAACATGGAACTTCCTCTTACCCTATGTCGAAGTCATTGTGTTTTGCTTATATTTTTTGCGCTATTGATGCGTCACCAACTACCATTTACTTGGATTTGGTACGATTACATAAGTTGCCGAAATTACGTAAAATCCATTGTGGGTGATTAAATTCCAGGATCAAGTGTCTTGCACCTCTCGAGGAAGTTTGGTGTGATTGCGTCAATTATCGAGTTTGTTCCGATGCAGGCTCGACCAAGTCGTATTTACTAGTTATATTTGTCAGTTGTTAGTTTAAGTTTCAGTATGAAGATATCTTAAGCTATATAAGGTATCAAAAACAACTAGATAAATATTTTAGTAAAGTCGCAAGTATATTTTAATATATCTAACATAATGGCCTCAGCCTCTACCAAATTTGGAAATTGTTAATTCGCGATCAATTTTCCTCCAAACAATGGTCAACGGTCGTTGTATGGTAAAGAATGTGCAGATGCAATTCACAAAACAAAACATATGACTATGGGCAAAACCACGGGTCTTTGATCAAAATCAACCATGGTTCCCCAACAAGATAATTTTGGAAGAGATTCATCTTCATCTGGTAAGTACACTTACCATGCTTTCCTGAGCTTCAGAGGTGCCGACGTCCGGTATGATTTCGGCGACTGGCTTTACAATGAACTCGTCAACTCGGAGATCTACACGTTCCGGGATGACGATGACATCAACAAAGGAACAGAACTCGAGTTGGAGATCGAGAAGGCGGTCCGCGAGTCCAAGGTGGCAGTCATCGTATTCTCGAAGGACTTCGCGTCCTCAAGTTACTGCCTGGACGAAGTAGCCATGTTCATGGAGAGGAGGAGGAGAGGACAGGTCCAAGTGTTGCCAGTTTTCTTCAAGGTGGACCCGGATAACTTAAGCGAGGTCTACGCTGAGTCTTTTAAAAAGCACGAGGAGAAGTTAGAGAGTCTCCAAGGAGATGAACTGGAAGAGCTGAAGCGCAAATTGGTTGGATGGAGAAAAGCAATTCAACAGGTTGCTGAGATCACGGGTCATCATGCCTACGAAACAGGGTTGCGAACCATTCGTATTTAACCTTTCAGGTTATAAATTTAGCAAGTATATTTGTGAGTTTACCATGTCGGGGTTTTTGCAGGTACCTATCAGAGTTTATCAGAGAGGTTGTTGATGATGCACGACGCTTGGCGAATCCGGTTACATTGGACATTCCTTCCCATGTGGTTGGCAAACCCCATCGTTTTTTCGGGCTTCGTGTTTGGGTGCAAGATCAGTCACATGACAAGCGCATCGCCTTGCTCCACGGATCACTAGGGATTGGCAAGAAGACAATTGTTGCTGTTGTCTCCAATGAGAACTACAGGGCCTTTGATGCCGCTGCATTTTTTGACAAAGTCGGTGAGAATTGTAGACCATCTGATGGTATTGTCAAGTTCCAACGCTTACTTCTCTCAAGACTCAGAAACCGGAAAGGAAACAGCATCGTTACTAGTGAATCAGAAGGCATAGCAGGGATTAAAGCAGCTCTAAGGAACAAACGAGTGTTGATCGTCCTAGCCGATTTGGATCAAGCAGATCACTTCTTTAAACTGATTCCAGGCCCCGAGTGTCTCGAACATGGAAGTAAAGTGATTGTGACGTCTGTGAACAAGAATTTGCTTAGCGATCGTTTCTGCATGAAGTTGCATGTGGAGCCCCTTATCCCAATCCAATCACTTGAGCTTTTCAGTTGGCATGCCTTTGGAACACCTAGGCCTATAGAAGGATCTGAAGGGCGCGTTATGGCTGCATTAAGGTACTGTCGTGGAATCCCTTCGGCTCTCAAGAGATTCGCTTCGTTGTCATCCTCCCAGTGTATGGATCACTGGAATGACCTGAAGATGATAAATGACCTCGAAGCATGCTTTGCCTCCCTAAAAGAGGATGATAAGAAGCTATTCCTGGACATAGCCTGTTTCTACGCTGGAGCAGATTTTGATTATGTGGATTCAGTATTCAATAGTTGTAACTTGTACTTGGAAGACGGGTTCGACGGGCTCCGAAGCAGGCATTTGGTATCGGTTGATAGCAAAAACAAAGTGACTATGGATCAAACTACTATAGACATGGGAACAGAAATCATTCGCAGAAAAACAGACTTGGTCGAAGAACTTAGCAACATTTACTCTCCTAAGGATGCAATTGAGTTATTCAGAGAGTGTAACGTAAGCAAATCAGTTCATGTCCTGTTGACTTCCGGTATTGGCAACAGACTTATTCTGCTCTTATCTTCTTCTTCCTGCAGGGAACAAAGCATATACGAAGCTTTATCCTCGACGGGAAAGAAGTGCCGGTCGATTCAGCAGGCGAGATGGAATTCAGAATGGAGGCATTCACGGGGATGACCAAGTTGAAGCTACTAAAACTTGTTGACATAAAACTCCAAGGAGATTTCAACAATATCCCGAAAGGCTTGGTTTGGTTGTCCTGGATTGGAATATCTTTACCTCTGATTCCAAATGATGATTCCTTGAAGCACCTGGTTGTTCTTGAATTGAACAATAGTCCCTTGAAGCTTTGGAACGAATGCCGGGTAAAACGCCTTGCACTCTTTCCCTTTCTGCATAAATTTCTGCAACTGCTACTTGGAAGTTTTGACAAAATTTTTTGTTTCAGTCTCTTGGCAAGTTGAAGATCCTCAACCTCAGTCGCTCCCCTTTGCTGGTGAATACCCCGGATTTCACCCGTCTCCATGTCCCCAATCTTGAGAGACTAATCCTTGAACAGTGCACAAATCTTGTTGGGATTGATTCGTCGATTGAAGTCCTAGAAAAACTTGTTCTACTAAGTCTGCAAGGGTGTTGTAGCCTCGAATCAATGCCAAACAGAAGGATCGAGTCGGTAAAGGAGCTTTACGCAGATGGAACCGCAATGGATCGAATAATTTGGGCAGACTCGCCTGGTTTTTCCATCTCTACGGTATTTCCGTCTCTGGTTAAATTGAGTCTTGTCAGATGCAATCTGTCCGACGAAGCGGCTATCACTGATCTCGTGAAATTGCAATCCCTGGAAGTGTTAGATCTGAGTCAAAACCTTTTTACTGCCATGCCGGAAGCTCTTGGTGCGTTCCTATCGCTGCATTCTCTTTCACTTGGCTTCTGTGAGCACCTTGAAGTCGTTAGAAAGCTCCCGAATCGACTCGAGAGGCTGATTATTATGCACTGCAAGTCGTTGCAAAAGATCAATGGCACTGTTAGGCCTGCGATGACATTGTTTGCGCAGGGATGCTTGAATCTTGTTCGGATCGGAGAAGCCACCAGATTAGAGGCAATAGAAAGCGAGGACATAAAGATGATGAATGACCTGAAGTTGTACTACTGGAACTTCTCCGCTTCGAGCTATGAAATGGAACTCGCCAATACTCGCACAGGATTGATAAAAAGGACCCTGATGCAGGTTTCTTACATGATATGCAATGATATTACGAGTACCTAAAGCGAAATAAAGCGGAAAATAATTGTCTTCTTACGATGTTGATGTTTTCTTGATGGAACAGGACCAGCCGTTGGTGTTCCACTGTGGGACGCTAAGCTTGTTTGCTCGAGGAAGCAAAGTTCCAGAGTGGTACAACCATCAATCAAAAGAGGGGACTATTCTGAAGTTGCCAGTTCAACCCGAGCCAGGGCGTAGGGTCATTGGCGTCAACCTATGCGTCGTGTACAGAACCAAAGGGAAGTACACAAGCTATCCGATCCGCGTATTTTTATATCTACACGAAGAGAAACTGTTGTGGATGAACGATCCGGTGGCCTATGCGATAGCCAACGAGGAGGATATGATGTGGTTCAGCCACTGGAAGTTAACAGGCCACATAGCTCCAGGGACAACCTTGGTGATCCAAGTGAAGCCGGTCACTGACGATGTGGAGGTGAGAAGCTATGGAGTTTGTTTGGCCTCCGAAGACGAAGCGAAGCAGCCGATCAGTAGCTCGAATTGGTACCGAAAGCTCGACGTGGACTTGACCGCTTACGAGCACGAGAAGCTCCCAGGAACCTTCAACATTGCTAACGTCTCCCACCGTGGGATTATGAATATCGATTATCACTATGGAGGAGAGTATTTC
>SOPF01028638.1:0-91692 GCA_012979155.1 Hypericum perforatum
TACGCGAGGCACATTTTTCTACTGAAGCCGCTCCGTTGGGGTCCGGCGTCTCAGGTTCGGAGCTCGATCGTTGATTGCTTCTGTGATCTTTTTTTTTTTTTTGGCGAAAGAGTTAGTTTAGGTTTTTAGTTAATGATTTCTTTGGTTGAAATATAGATGTCGTGAAAGAGTTTTCGGATAAGATAGTGGAATCGGTTAATGTGAAGCGGACTATGGCCCCAAACGCTTGGCTTTGGACACTGATTAGTAACTGCCAGACTCCGGATGATATCAAGCTTCTGTTCGACGTGCTGCAGAATCTTCGCCGATTTGTTAGTTTGTGGTTTGGTGTTCTGTTCCATGTTTGTCGATCAGTATGGTTGGTGGTGGTATGTGGTTTTACATACTCTTTTTTGTCGTTGCAGCGGCTGTCGAATCTTCGTATACCTGACAACTTCAATGATCATCTTTGCCTTGAAATCTCCAAGGCATGCACACGAGCTGGTGCAATTGACTTTGGTGTGTGAACATTTTGTATAATAGTTGTGATTTTGAATTTGTAGTCTCTCTTTGGATTTTGAGGGTTTGTTGCTTGCTGTAACATCAATGATGAATTCAGGAAAAAAGGCCTTGTGGAAGCATAATGTGTACGGATTGACTCCGACTGTTGGATCTGCCAACCATTTACTGGTATAGAGATAGTTGATGCTTTTTGTCTGAGTTTTGTTGTTGTTGCAAATAATTTTCGAATGCTTCATCTTCTCCATGGTTGCTTAACCCTTCTGTCATTCTGGCGCAGTCCTTTGCTAAGGAACAGAAAGACACCGAGCTGTTAACTGAAGTGATGAAACTCATGAAAAAGAATGGCATTGAACTACAACCTAGTACAGCAGATATTGTGTTTAGGTGCGTCACGTGAAGTTAATGCAATACCATTCTGTTATGTGTTTGTCAATTGCGCTACATCAAAGTGCCTTGGCCCAAGTTCCTCGTGTGGCTGATGGACTTTGCGTAATGTTGAAGAGTAGGTGACTAGAACAAGAAATTCCTGTAAATAATATGGTTTAGGATTGAGTTGGACCTCTGTTCTCATCGATGTTGTCACAGATTGAACCTTGTAATGAAATTCATCCTATGTTTCTATTTGCAGTTCCTCATCATGTTTTCTCCTGCTGTTACCTAATAGGTTTGACGAAATGAATTCAGGGCTTGTGCTGATATGGATGACTGGGAGCTGATGTCAAAATATTCAAAAAGATTTGTAAGAGCAGGTGTCAAACTTCGGAGAACTTCATTTGATGTATGGATGGACTTTGCTGCCAAAAGAGGTTGGTTCCTCGTGAATCCCAGTTCCCAGCAGCAAGCCTGCATTGAGTCTTGAAATTAACACCATATTCCATCTTGCATTTTCTAAATGAGAGTTTCTACTCTGCAGGGAACACCGAGGCATTATGGAGAGTTGAAAAATTGCGATCAGAGTTGGCAAATCAGCATACTATTGTCAGTGGTTTTGCATGTGCCAAGGTAATCATACACGCTGTCTTTTTGTGGTGTTGTCATTTGTGGTTAATGGATATCCTTGAAAAGAAATTATGGATGTTTGTTTAGGCTGTCACCATAGTCAAATCAATCATGTCTTGAGTTGTGTATTCTCTTTGCAGGGTTTAATTCTTGATAGGAGGCCCCAGGATGCTGCTGCTGTCATTCAAACCCTTTATCAGGTGCTTCTTACAGTCCATAATTTACGGAAGAAATTGTCTATTAATATGAGAGAATCAAGAACTTCAATTTCGTTCTCTCGTTCCGGGTTTTGTTTTTGGGATAGTCCCTGTAGTTTGCACCAATATTAACATATTCCCCGAGATTTGTACATGTCCTACTATGGTTGTATCAATGCTGCAACCGATTTGTGATTGCATTTCAAGTATAGTTGTAAGCCAAAACCATCCCCTTTACTTCAACTTAGCTTGCATTATTCATTTTTCTCTTTTCCGTTCAGATTTTGCCAGAGACGAAAAAGTCTGGGATCGGAAGCGAACTTCAGAAACTAGTCAGTGAGTGGCCTTCAGATGTAGTCAAGTATCATGAAAGCGAAGAGCGAAAGGTTCGTTGAGTTACAGTGCTCTCGAGTTGTTGATTCGAAATTATTATCCCTTGTTTTGTAACACAAGCTTGGAGTCAATGTTCTTAACTTCCACTTTCGTTGCGCAGACCCTGGTTGCTGCCCTAAAATCAGACATTCCTAGCATGGTTGCCAACCTGTTGACCTCGGGCGTAGAGGTACGAGTAAATTTAGAAGACCTAACCCAGAAAGAAATCCAATGTTGAGACGCCAAGACTTGGCTGCTGGCATTTTTACCTCGATACTGTTATCGGAGACATTTGCTGATGACATCATGACCTTCCTCATTATCAAAGCAAATTTCCAGTTCATCTGCAAATTGGTTTCATTGAAATTGCAACCAGGTCAATCTACCCATAACCATTATAAGAACATCATGTGATCCTGCGGTCTAGTAACCGAACTCTTATTTGTGTGCACAATAATATCGAAGTTGATAGCCACGAACGAGAAAACGTGCATTATTCATTTGTTGAGTGCATAATCCAACGTTCAATATTTTGAGAACAAGCTACAAGGAAAGTGGGTAGCATGAACTAATCAAGCTCCGGAAGCAACAAGGTTTGATGTTATCCCTTACTCGAACCCATATTAGTTGTTTTTCCTTTGAAGTCGGAAGTTGGCCAGTGCGACTAGCAACACGAACACCATTGAAGCAAGCAGAGACAGGGCATCTGCAATGGCTGCTTGGTGGCAAAATCTCCCAAAGATATTGCAGACCTTCTTCCAGTGCACGTGCGAGTTTCCGCGGTAGCCAATGAGACCGACGCCCATGGCTGCGCCGTTGCCGGAGAACAGCAGCGCCACCATCAACAGATCAAGGATCAGCACAAGCTGAGACAAACCTTTCTTTCCGGTCAGTGAAAGGAGTATGGAGATTGCTGCATATGAGCACGCTATTGCATTTGCCACTACAAAGAACCTGCAAAGTTGGTGTTGCGAGTGGAAAGTTTTAGAACCCGACATTTATATTTCACTAGTTGCACTTAATTGTAGTTATTACATAAAACTTATTAATAAATCTGTATACTTACCCGAATAAATTGTTAGATGACCTTATTTAATGAAATTTAAATTACATTTTGCAAAAAGGAAAATTGGTATTTATTGATTCTCTAATATTCAGATTCAAGTATTTGAACCTTATTTTAAATGTAATATTTTTTTTAAAAAATCCAAAGCTTGAATTTAATATCTTCTCTAGTGGATGTTAAAACTTGAATTGATACAATTCAATCCTATACTTTTTAATAGATTAATACCATATGATATCATATAAGGTTTTCAAAAAGCAGAATTCTGTAGTTCCTCGCTAAGCTACGAATCCTTTTACAAACGTCGATCTTATACTCAAAATAGCTAGACTTATGCACCGCCAACAACGGCATGCGTTGACTCGCCGTTCAACCGTTGAAAGTCAATCACTAGTGATTTAGATAGGGTCATAAATTTTTATTTTTTGGCAAAGGGCAAGGTAATAAATCCATCACATGCTTACCGTTGAAAGTCAGTCACTGGTGATTTAGATAGGGTCATAAATCCATCACATGCTTGAAGTTGTCACGACATACATACGTGTCGGAAGTTGACTAAACAGAGTAACAGACCAAACAGTGGCAACATTAATACAATTGCACCGCTAATTCATGCAATTGTGATCTATTATCAATCAAAAAATTTGAAAATTTGTTGAAATTGTAATATTTTTAATTATAAATTTATTAAATTTATTTATAAATGTTGAAAATGGATAGTTGTTATCTATGTATTGTTTTCCATGTGTAAACTTGGTAAACATAGTTTTCTCTTCTATGAATTGAACAAGTAACAGGTCATCTCTGTTATGAGATTAGTGCAATTTGAAATTTTCTATGAAGAGAATTAAAAGGCAAAAATCCGGATGGTTGTATTCGCATTAACTACAAACCCTCTCCCATGCAATCTTTTGCTACAAAATCAGTTCTCCGAGCACTCTTTTTTTACTTACTTTAAGTACATATATTATATATAAAATTAGCATGTTATTATGACTGTACGTTCGAGTCGGTACCCATTTATATGCATATGTAACTAAAACAAGTAAAAGTATTATGAATTCATATATTCAACCAGCGGCTAATTCTTTATTTTAATTTCTTTATTTTCTAACTCAAAATTTTAGAATACTAAAAATCATAATTTACACACTTATAGATAACTTCACCTTACCAGCAACCGAAATTAAGCAAGGAACTTACACAAAAGCGGTCAAGTAATGCCACTTGGCATGAACAGGAACGTTGAGAGGTGGAAGAGAATCCACGATCTTAACCGGGACAAGTTTGGTCTGATTATCCAGACCAAGTACAATGGCGGCACCCAAAGTAAGCAACAAAGCCAACGCCCTCAGGACCAAGTCACTTCTACTGATCCTCCCTTTTCTTCCTCCTCTGGCCTCTCCACCAGATTCCTCCACTCCATCAACCACAATATTAACCCTGTTCTTGTTTAGGGTATCCATGTCCACTTCAAGACAAGAAGAAGGATAGAGAAGAACTAAATGCACAAAAATATGCAAGTTATTTTGGAGGGCAAGGTGAGTTCTTTATGCGGAGTGTAACTTTGTTATATATAGAGGAGAACTGAGTTTAAGCAAGGGGTGCAAGTGGAATTAAATTGAAACCGAGTTATAACAAGTATTTAAAACAACTTATAATCGATGAAAAAAAGTTATTTCTCAAGTTTTTAGCAAAATAAAGTGTTAAATACTTATTTAAAAAATCATTCAAATATTTTATTTTATCAGTGCAGTGAAGTACTCGACAACAAGATTAAAAGCCGACCCATGAATTGTTAGATTGCGGTCATTGAAGACAAACGAGAAGGTACGCAGCTGGCCAATGGTCAAGGCAACTTGACAAGATTGAATGAATGCAGCCGAAGCAAAAATTGAATAAAATTGACAATGTGGTGAGTTTAGTAGATCGATGATGTTTGCCTTTTTGTTTCTAGGAATTTTGAATCACGGTGACACGAAGCCCATTTAGTTTGGTGACACATTGTAAAAGACATGTGATGGAGCAACACACGTTTACGTCAAAACTCTGTGTGGTGGATGCATTTTTTTTCATTACGACAAATAACTTAATATTTAAATCGAATATTATAAAGATTAATTCAGATATTTGAATTCTTGCTATAACTTGGAATTCCCGACTTATATTGTGCATTTTCCCAGTAAATATAGATATTTCCCCACCTTGGTCAATGTACACAAATTGAGTGCCGCCGAAACAAGTTTTTGTTGGTGCTGTTCTGCCAAAAAAGGAGTTCACAACAACCGACAAATGATATATGAAACAGTTTATAGGTGGTATTTAGATTACACATTTTTTTTGAGATAATCTTATAATTTGGAAATAATTTATTTGATCTTGAAATTATCTTTTTTTTTTCTAGAGGTTCGAATGATTTTCCGAGTTAAGAAACGTCATCATTTTGTCGCTGAGGTGACACGACGCGACGCATTTTTTAACCCGATTAGTAATATATGCATATGCATGTATATATGTGTTTATATGTATATATACATATGTTTGTACATATATGCAAATATATATGTATAAATGTGTATATATATGTTTGTATATGTATATATTGGAAAATAGATATATATATAGGTATCTATATTTATATATATGCATGTATATATGTTTTTATATGTATATATATATGTAAATATATATGTTTGTACATATATGCAAATATATATGTATAAATGTGTATATATATATGCTTGTATGTGTATATATTGGAAAATAGATATATATAGGTATTTATATACATATATATACAATTGATCCCCCACAATAAGAAAAAGTTATTGATGCTCAACATGAGTCCCACTTCAACAAAAATGCCGAAGATGGCTGGGGCCAACTATCTCCACTTCATGAGGTAGCTCCTTCTCTCCTCACAGGTTGTGTTCAACCTCATCGATAAAGTCCTAATTTTTTGGAACGATTAATATTCCACAAACTCAACACCGTGGTACTACTAACGTTCAGCTACTTCCTTCTCGTCTCAGCGATAGCAATGATCGTAAACATGACATCTCCAGGGCCTCGTATTTAGTTGGCTTCTTCTTCGTCATGGGCGCCAGCCTCCTCCCTGTCCTCTACCTCCCCGTTGTGGAGGGCGTATACCGGAGCCTCACGAACTTGATCATGGATATCCAAGTTATCATGGAGGTGGTCGCCACCGCATTCACCCTCGTCGGAATAGCGGCCGGCTACATATATGCATATATATATATATATATATATATATATATATATATATATATATGCCTATATGTATGCATAATTGTGTGTATATATAATTATTTATATGTTGGTGCCTTATTTAGGTTTGAAATAATTTTTTATTCGTAAAATCATTTAAACTTTTGACAAAAAAAAATAACCTCAAATAAATTATTTCTGAACTATAATATCATATCGCAACAAATTTATAATCTCAAAATAAAATTTTCTCCGTGATATATTTAACAAGAGAGTATAGTGAGAGATTATAGTAGCTCGGCCTGATCTTCTCAAGAATGATCATTAGGAGTGTGAAAAAATTAGACAATTTCGATAGGTGAGGTAATTAAACAGATGAGATGAGATGTTTAGATTGTACGAGTATATAAAAAAGTTCAAGATAAGAAAGCAAAAAATAAATGATAGAGGCCCTTGAAATAGTATACAAAATGACAAATGATATTATGATAGTAAATTTATTAATCATCATAGTATATATAAACTTATTTAGTGTAATAAATGGAGTTGTAAATGTCGACCTTGTCAAATAATATCATGCCAAAATTCTTTAAAAGAATAGTAATTTCTGGACAGAATCCATAGTTAGGCCTCAAATTCTGAAAGAGTATAAAAATTATCAATCAAAAATAAAAAATTAAAGATAATATAATAGATTGCTAAGATGTGCCACACATATGCATGGCTGTCTTCTTCTTTTTTTTTATCGTTCACACAGTACCATGAAACTCTATTTTAAGAGTTTTTTAAATCGTATTTGTTACATTTGTGAGATTTAAAATTTGTATTTATTTCATTCAATAAATCATAATATCGCTTAAACCAACCTAATCTGTTCTCTTCGAAGATTGAAACCCCGAAGAAGACCATTTTTTTTTTAATCCGACTCGTGAAAGGATTTTAGCTACCCCTGAAAATAAATGACGCGGCCAAAACCAGGCCCACGAAAGTATGGAGTAAGAGATAGATGCTGGCCCATTCGTGAGTTATCACAAAAAATTCATATCCAATATTCTATGTTATTAACTTATTATTATCTATCTGTATAAATTAAATGGTGCATTCTTGTTGAACTTGCGTTCCCTATAAATATAGAAATGATCATTAAGTGTATGTATTGTGGCTTATAAAAAAATATTTGCATCGTCATTAAATGACAATTAGTATACGTGGAAGTTATTATTCTTGTCCACAGTTGACACCGTTATCTCTTTTTTTTAATCGATCGATACCGAAAAGTTTGCTCCAACAAAATATATTAAGATATTTCGGATTAATTTGGCCGCAGAAATAGACAAGTTGAACTCGTTCTCACTTGGGAAAAACTGGTCGTCCGAATTGCGTTTAGACACCGAGTGGACGACCTCAAATTTATATCATTAAAGTAAATCATTAAAATTTGGGAAAAAAATCTTTAAGTACCCTGTGGTTTGCAAAAAAATCACTTTAGTACCCTGTGGTAAAGAACCCTTAATTCGAGTCATACCTCACCAATTTTTCATCACTTTGGTCCCAAAATTACGATATTGCCCCTCCATGATTCAGAATCTAACCAAACCCAATTCAACTGGACCGGACCTATATTTAATTTAACCCAATGGGGCGTAGAAAATAAAATATGACTCAGATTGAGCTGAAATTTTACAAGAAGAATTCTAAAAATAAGTAGGACATACGGAAAAATTTTCAAAAATTTTAGAGGCCCGAAAGTATTTTTTTTTCTTTCAAAATGCTGAAACTTTGTAAAATCATATAAAATAGAAAATACATCCAATTAAGTTGAAACTTGTCCCATTGGGAAGAATCCTAAAAATACATATGATTTAATAAATACATTTTAGGAATTTTAAAGGCACAAAAGTATTTCTTTTATTTTTCTAAGTGCTAAAACTTCGTAAAATTGTATAAAATAGAAAATACATCCAATTGAGTTGAAACTTATCCCATGAAATCTTAAGAACCTCCAATAAATGTAGGAACTAAAATGCATCCTTAGGACAAGTTTCAACTTAATTGGATGTATTTTCTATTTTATGTGATTTTACGAAATTTTAGCGTTTTGAAAAATAAAAAAAATACTTCCAGGTCTCTAAAATTCTTGAAATTTTTTCTGTAATTCATGTGTATTTTTAGGATGGTTCTTGTAAAATTTCAGCTCAATCCGAGTCATATTTTATTTTCTACGCCCCATTGGGTTAAATTGAATATAGGTCCGGTCCGATTGAATTGGGTTTGGTTAGGTTCTGATTTAGAGAGGGGCAATATCGTAATTTTGGGACCAAAGTGATGAAAAATTGGTGAGGTATGACTCGAATTAAGGATTCTTTACCACAGGGTACTAAAGTGATTTTTTTGCAAACCACAGGGTACTTAAAGATTCTTTTCCCTTAAAATTTTAAGTCCGGAAATTATTAATTTGTAAATTTTGTACCGTGTAAGACATCAAATTTTCGCTGTCTTTATCTTCAAAGATACCAATTAACATAGTTTCGACCAATTATTTAGTTCAACATAAAATTATTATTTAATTAATATGTTTTACATTCTAAAATATAATGATATTAAATATTTGTTAAATCCTCGTGTACCCAGTGGCAATATAGAAAATGACAATACCGTCGTAAAATCTTCCGTCATTGAAGGATACGCATCTTCAGATTGAAGGAAAGAGCTGGCACTTGGATTCTTGATAAGATGAGAAATTAAATATATCTACAAACTTATAATAAATGGATATTAAAGATTTTTGCTGGATTTCGTAGAGGAATTGGCCAGATAAGAAACAACTCAGCCCATGTCCTGAATGTTGTTGATCACAACTTGCGGCAACCACGTTCAAATGATTGAGGGTCCAATAATTATATTGGTGTAATAAATTACAATGACAAGTTTTGATTGCCTGTCTTTTTCTATTTTTCGAATATTAATTACCTCAATTAATTCCTACAAAAAAATGCCTCGATATGTTATCTTCTCTATGAGACCCTATGTAGGAAGTGGGAACGGAGGAAGTCACTATTTTTTCAAACATGTTATGAAAGCAAATAAGCGAGACACCATCGATCTATATTTGGCCGGTGTATACGCAATTCAGATATATAATAATTCGATTAACCAGAATTAAAATTAAACAAAAATTTTATAATGTGACAAAATTTCTACCTCTAATGATGTTTATGGAAATAGTCAAACATACTAATCATCATCAGCATGAAATCCACTACCCGATCACTAACTACATAATTTCTTTAATTTGTCCACTTATTTGACGCGTGGCAAATTCCCACAATTGTAATTTCACACGGTAATAAGTTGACTGAATTTTTCTTTTCGTTCACACATTGACCCAATAGCTGGATCATGCAATTCTAATGGCTATATATGTACATGGATATCTCTTACAACACCATCTCGAATATTTCTCTCTAGCAATTAGCTTGTAATAATAACCAAACATCAAATAAGCACCCGTATATTATGGGATCTCCCATTAAGCACGATGCGGAGTCAGTCAAGTCCGAAGTCTCGCCACCACTGCTAACGAGCAGCGGAGGCAAATTCGGACTTGACGTCGTGCTTCGGGTCTTACTGTTTGCGGTAACTTTAACTGCCTTAATTCTCATGGTTACTGCCAAGCAAACGGAACAAGTTGCAGTCCCCGGGTATCCTATTCTGGTTCCTGTTAAGGCCAAGTTCAACTATTCTCCGGCTAATATGTGAGTTCAAATTTATAGTCGTTTAAGAAGAGCGTATAAATATATATGTATATGTACATATACATATATATATATATACATATACATATATATATACATATACATATATATATATACATATACATATACATACATACATACATATATATATATATATATATTTCCATTAATTACTAAATGATGTTTATTTTTGTGTGACAGATATTTTGTAGCTGCAATGTCCCTTGCTTGCCTACATAGCATCACCTCAATCCTTGGCCAACTCTTCACCATCTCCAAGCCAGCCAAAGCAGCCAAGACCTTGCTCTATCTCGCAATTTGGGATGTGGTAATTAACGAACCCCGGCCGCACATTTCTTTTACTATTTATGCATGCATTTGATATGCATGGAACAAAGTTAGCTAAGTTTAATGTAAACAACCATGCATTTATGTTGCAGTTGGTTCTTGGAGTAGTGGCTGCAGCCACCGGCACGTCCGGCGGAGTCGCCTACGTTGGGCTGAAAGGCAACAAACATGCAGGTTGGACCAAGATATGCTCTGTCTATGACACATACTGCAGGCACGTTGGGATCTCAATAGGACTTTCTCTGGGTGCCTCAGTTATCCTCGTCATGCTTGTCTTCCTCTCTGTTATCTCCCTCTACCGCCGGATCCCCCGGGCGTCGTACTAAACTGACGCGCATGAATGCATATGTTCGTGCTAGAGATATGTGTGTTTGGATAGTTGAACTGATGATGTAGTGTTTTATAAATTGTGTGCTTGGATAGTTGGATTGATGATGTAGTGTTTTATAAATTGTGTGTGTCGTGTATATGTGCAATGTGTACGGGCTTCTTGTTTAGCAAAATTTGTTGGGTGACACATTATTTGAATGTAGCTATTTTCATGCTATAGTTGTTTTGTTTCACCTACAACCTTACTTAACTCAAGTAAGCTAATACGAACCGCATGTTTTTTTTTAACTGTTAATAGTAAGATATTTACTACTACATAACCATTGAGTACCAGATTGCGACCGCAAGCCTCGTTAAAACCCTATAACGACAAAATTCAGTGTGAAAAACCGGTGCAGAGAAAGAGTGCTGCTACAAGCTGCATGTTTCCGTTCCTACCAGCATCTGCTGTCGTTACATCTACAATATTCTCTCTCAATAGAGGCGACAAAACATGAGGTGAATATAACGTAAGGCTGCTGCCATCCAACATATCAACCACCTTATTGAACAAGGGTCAAGTACAAAGCGAAAAGAATTTACTAGATATGATTTGGTATATTTCCCGAATGTGAACATTTTCTAGCTTAATGACGAATGTTACAGCAGCCGGCGAACGATAAGGACATGATATCAATTTGGACATTGGTATGCAGACCAAAATGATCAGCAGCAAACAATTGCCAATAGTGGTGATTGAGAGATCACCAGCAAAAGGATAAAGCACTAAACCTGTGGATCATTGATTCACAGACAAGAGCACATTACTATAACTAGAAAAAACATGTTTGAGAACTCGTTTAGATCACTTCTTCTGTGTCATGGTTTTGAACTAACACTGGAGATGTCAAGGTTCAACAAGGCTTGAACATGACAGAACAGAGCTTGAGCGTACTCAAGTCAAGGAGTGGAAAAGAAGAAAGCTTGGTGCACTAATAGGTTCGAGCTACATAGCATCCAGCACGGTGGCAACATACAACGAAACCAGTTGAATTACAAGCATATACACTTCAAAGAGAATTTGAACCACAAGCAGACTTTCTAAGAAGCCAATCAATTTTTTTTGGAGGCTCTGAATTCAATTTTACCTTATTTGGAGATCACACACGTTTCAGACGGACAAGCTATTCTGGACGCGAAGTAAACATATACTTCGAGCTGCCACAAATAACTAGTAAATGCACCTATATTGTTGTTCTTAGGCGAACTTACAAAAATCAAAGGAGTTTAAAGGCATCCAACATGTCTATCATACTGGAGTCAACTAAGAGATTACACTTGCACAAAAAGAAGCAAACAGCCGAAAAAAAATGGAGGCCAAACATTTACTACAAACTTCTGACAGTTTGAGGTCCTCAAAAAAAGAACTTTTACCTCTTTGGATGAAGGATGCGGCCGTGTCAAGTGACAAGCAAACTATATACCCTTTCAGAAAACTGGTTAGCAAATATCCAACCATAGATATAAGATAATTACATTTTCCTGCCACAAGCAACCATTAGAAGATTGTTTGCTCGCCTAATTCTTGACCAGCCATCCCATCCCTCAGTACTTTCTCAAAGAATTCTTCCAGTGTGTCTTTCCCATAACTTGGTGTTTTCTCATCGTTATACTCACCAGTATCGGGATCAAGAATCAGCATACTTTCAGCTGCATAGTACCTCCCAATCTTCCCAAACTCTGCAGCGTCCTCCATTGATGGGAATATCCTAACCAGGAAGTCAAGAACGCCAATAGCGAAATCCATGACCCCGATGGGAACTTTCAAGAACTTTGGTTCCTTCCCCAATAACTTAAATAGCATCTCCCCTTGCTCCAAGGGTGTCAAAGCCTTACCTGGTCCACCAATCGGCAAAACTTGGTTGATCTTATCCTCCCTCAGTACACAATCCGCAATGAACGAAGCCAAATCCTGCTCGCTAATTGGCTTACAAGCACACAACTTCCCGTCCCCAAACATAACATACGGCTTCCCATCCTTAACCAACTCAACCTGACCCCCTAAGCTCTTAAAGAATGCAGTTGGCCTCACAATGCTGTAAGTGATTCCACCATCTTTCTCAGCTTCCTCCATCAACTCTGCCTCGAACTTCAGCTTAGCGCGCTGAAATTCAAGGAGTGGCTTTTGCACGCAGATTGCGGACAGCAACACAAAGTGCTTGGCCCCGTAGTTCCTCCCAGCGACAAGGCTATTCTTCGTCGCCTCGTAATCAATCTTCCACGAATCCTTAACACCGCCACTACGGCTTGCCAAACAAGACACCACGACATCAATCTCGAGCCCCAAATCACGCAACGACTTCTCCAAAGCCTCAGAATCGGTCACATCAGAGAAATGCACATTGGCACCACGCAAATCACTCAAGGTATCATCTTTACTGTTCCTACCTTTAATTCCACTCTTCTCCCTAGCAATGGCTATAACATTAAACCCTCTACTGACCAACTCCTTAACCACGAACTTCCCAATGTACCCAGTTGAACCCACCACCAAGACGTTAACATCTTTGGAACTCTTGCTTCTAAAAGAAGGTTGGATGGGTCCCACCTCTGTGGCTGCTGCTGATGCTCTAATAACTGGGTTGCCACCGTTTCTAGTAATCTTAAAGGAATGCGCTCTATGTGAACAAGATAGGGACTTTACCTGAACATGGTCGATGAACTTGTAAGAGAAACGAGGTTGGAAACTTTCGGAGATTAGAGAAGGCGAAGGGAACACGTTCAAGGAGTAACAAAGAGACATCCTTTGAGGGTTGATTAAAATTAAGACAGAAAATTTGAAGAAGTTTGTGAGGCAGGTAAGGAGTTAAGAGTGGAAGAGCTCTTATGGTAGTGGATGTATGTTGCTGTGAGAATCTGGAAGTTGATAATGTCTGTTGGATTTCTCTGTTATTTTGGAAAAACACATCTAAGTACCCAATGATGTTATGATTATTTTTCCACTCCGAAGTTTTAAAATTGTAAAACGAGTCGAACTTATTTCAACAAAATCTTATAACCAAACTTCATTACCGGTCTATGATGAAAAACTTAAATAAGTTGGACTCTTTTTACGATTTTAGAATTACATGATACTCAAGTGATAATCAATGAAACTACATAAGTTTTTAGGTGTAATTTTCACTTTTTTGGGAGATGGAAAAATGTCAAATTGGTCATTAGATTTTTTATTTATGCAATCCACTTCAAGAAATTAACCATGTTAGCCGAAAGTCAAACACTTCTGGATTTTCTTAAGACTAAATTGTTGCTAACCTGCTCAATAATGAGCTGACGCTTTTGACCTGGTTAGGTAAATTCGAGGGAGTTACAACGAAATTGAATCATAATAGAATAATTATAACTACTTATGAATTAGAACCTTCAAACCTGAAATTTGGATGCAATAAATGGAGTTGGGAACCAACTTGTGCTGACGAATTAGCGAATAAATTATGGCTAGGAAATGATATTGCAAGTTATGTCGCATTAATTTTAATTCAAGTGGAATCTCTTCTCGTCACGAATCTAGTCAGACTCTCCTCATTCTGACACGTGGCACGAAGACAAAATCCATTGCCACTTCAAACTTCAAAGTTGAGACTTTCCTAGTTTTACTACGCTACACTCGAGCGCACGCAACTCCCTCCTCTTCTTCCTTCTTTTACCCGCCATCACCTGGGAAAGTTCCGTACATGAAAATGGCCCACCAATCAGAATTGAGCTTCCAGAGCTCTCTCCCGCTTGATATCGCCCTCAAAATCGCATCTTTGCTTGAGGTACTCAATAAAGTTTCAATCTTTGCTCAATTTCGTTGAATTTTATTCAGAGTTTATTAGGATTGTAAAGATACAATTTTTATTTAAAATTTTGGTAGGCTGTGGATGTCGGTGCATTGGGTAGTTGCTCCCGGTTCTGGAGGGAGTTATGTGGGTCGGATTCTGTGTGGCAGCCCCTTGCCAGAGAGAGGTGGCCTTCAGCTCCTTTCCTCGCCCACTCTTCCTCTCCTTCTTCTCTGGGAAAGGTATTGACTTTTTTTGTGAATTTTTGTAATAATTTTAGCTATCTAAAGCCACTCTTTCAATGTTTTATCTCCTGGAAGTGGTTTGATGGTTGAAGTCCTTTACTTGAGAGCTTTGATTCATAATCTTTTATTGATTAGCTCTTTGTTTGATGATTGATGTTTTTGTGCACTTCTAAGACCCATGGCTTGTTTACAGTTAGTTGCTGAGTGGATGATTACACAAATGTTAGTTAATTTATAACTCTGATTATAGGGTTGGAAGGAGGTGTACATTGAGATACACAAAGAGATGGCTAGAAGAGCTTCGGCCATCGTGCAGCTAACGGTAGGGTGGTCTTTGGTAGACTCGATGGAGATCGGGGATTATTACAAAGTGGTTGATGATTTGTCCTCTAAGCAGTTGGCTTTTGGAGACGTACGGATGTTCCTGTTTGACCCGCGTCTCAATGTTCTTGTGAACTTGGTTGGCCTGCATTACTGCATTTTCGGTCTTCAAATACCCGTAAGATTATATCTGGTTTCATGTGCTCTGGACCGTGATTGTTTTGTTCAGCACATGCATGTTTTATCCTCGCATGCTCTCTAACCTTTTTTCCAGGTATAAATCCAATAGCTTATCATTGCTACCTGGCAGGTTGGACACGTCAGAGAAGTTCTGCTCAGTTGTGGGATTGCAGATCGGCAAGTGTGTGTTAAATGGTGGAAGCTTGGCAGATGGTTTCATGGTTTCCGAATGAGGGATGAATCCCATTCTCGTGAGGTTTCTCTAGCTGATCTATCAACAGAAAGTGGAGAGGAGG
The DNA here is from genome assembly GCA_012979155.1 of Hypericum perforatum. Lineage (NCBI taxonomy): Eukaryota > Viridiplantae > Streptophyta > Magnoliopsida > Malpighiales > Hypericaceae > Hypericum > Hypericum perforatum. The sequence continues at coordinate 15,639 of SOPF01028638.1, forward strand.
TTTTAGGGGTCCTCCGAAGAGGAGCTGTCTATGAGGTGTTCCGAGTTGAGATTTCTATTTCAAATGCTGCATCTACATCCTGGTATAGTCATACCACTCAGACAAGTTGAAAGATCCATCAGTTGCTCAACTTACTTGCATGGGATTGCTTTCTTGGTTGTTATAGTATCCCAAAGTGCCAAAATAATCAGAAATCCTCGGGGCCATCTCTCGTGTAAATATCTTAGCCTCCTACGGATTTCTTGGCTTAATTGTCGATATTGTTCAGCTTGTGAATGTTGTATTGGTCCGATACTCGATACCGTATGTATACACCTATGTTTCATCCTTTTGTAAATTGGATACAGATGAATGTATACTATTCTTGAATCTGAGATTGACTATTCTGTTCGTTTTGCATTGAAGCTCATATTGCATCAATGTCGTCACACTAACTAGCCAAAGAAAAAGTCAAATAAAACTCAAGAGCAAGAACAGACTGATGCATATTTGAATCTATATCTTCAAGAGAACATTAACCAACAAGACATATTAAACAGCAATTGATAAATCCGGCCACCATCTGAATCCTGATATCTAAACTAGGAGATAATATGCCAAGAAGCTGCAATGGCCAAACTAATTTATAATATAAATCAACATGTCTAGTAACAGAGCCTGGTGGTTGCTCATCCCTACAGCTTAAGAGGAACAAAAGAAAGCCAGAACCATAAGGGCAGTGTGCCTGGAGAGGAACCTGTCAACACCTATACACAGCATACACCCGAGCCCTCGGCCTCGGAATGCAAGCAGCCATGAACACCAGAGCGATGACGATCACGAGTAGGACCTTGGTAAGGTCTAACCCGTCATCCTCCTGCGAGCAGCAGAGCTTCCCCATGTATCAACCGCTTCCTTGCCTTTGTTGACACGGTACCGGACTTGTTCTCCACTTCTCTGCTTCTCCTAAGAAACACAGGCGAAGGTGACTTGCTCTTGTGTACTTTGTTGGAATCTGTCTGAAATGCAATATAGCTGGTAAGAGAGGAGCTCTTTCTTGGTCGTCTTTAATCCTCACCGTCTACAAATATGATCTATGATTCTCTTTGAAAGGAAGTTGACTTTTTGATAATTTTGTATAGCAACTTGTCCAAGTAGCAATGCGGGAGATGACGCTTGTTATGGATGGTCTTTAATCCTCGCCGTTCACAAATATAGGTTATGATTCTGTTTTGAGGCCAATACTGTCTCTGATTTTGGACAAGGACAAACTTGTTTTTTGTCATTAGACCAAGAGAGCTAGACATCCATAAAGGGCGAGCAAGACAGGCACTTGATTAAACTACACGGCAATGTGCTCAAAGGGCAAATTTTCCATGTGCTCGGTGGTTTTAACAATGGTTAACTTTGCAATCACCTAAATTATTCCTTTTTTATTATCGAATGAGAATCCAATATACCTTTCAAAAAGAATTTAAAGCTTCTTCCAGGTAAATAATTATTTTATAAAAAATAAAAAATAATTAGCTTCAGCAGGTATTTGCTTTTAAGCGATTGGAGCTGTCGTTATGTAATTTCTTATCGGTAGGATGTGAAATTTTTTTATTGACATTTGTTTACTTGCAATGGCTATTTTTAGGTGCAGGGCCAAATCCTCATAGTGAAAAAATAATTAATGTTATTGTTCTTGCCAACTGCCTAGAACTCCCTACCACCTGCTGCTCATCCTTTTTCCCTTAGAACCCAAATGCAGTTTTAGTACTCGCAATATTATTTCCTTTTCTGAAAAAGTACTTCTGCAATCTCTGTACATTAAATTTTGCAGATTCATAATCCTTGAGCCATATGGTGGAGATAGTTAAACTACCACCACCAGCATCGTTTTCTGTAAGACTCAACTTCATAATCTATCTCCGAAAATCGATCAATTAACGAAGTCAGTGCCCTTGATAATGCATGTGATCTGTTCTTGAAAGGGGAGTAGTCAAGGTGGTGGTTACTCGGACATCCCGAGAAATTCAGCGAAGCTGGGGTACTTCGGCTCCCATCCGACCTCCTCGCGGGTTTTTGAGTTGTTCAATCTTTTTCCCAATGGATCACTGGTTCCTGAATAAATAAGAGATAAAGCATTCATTTTTATCTCAACGATAGAAGCTCGTTTAGTTTCTTAACACGTGAACAGAAAATGCAGACGGTAGACAGTGAGTAAAGCATAGGCAGTCATGATTGACGATCTGAACTTTCGAGGGAAACTTGCCTGTAAAGCCTTCAAACTTCTTGCTAAACTTCCCACTTCTAGCAACCAAGTCCATCACTTCTTGCCTGAAGAAATGTAGAGGTTACATTATCGGCAATCCCTCGAGGCAAAACAACACTTCAAGTGAGAGATGAATATTGGACGGTGTTCAACATTTGATGGGCTAAACTTGTAGACACGAGAGAATATTAACATCTGTTTCTAGAAAACAACAAGTATCTTGACAGTTCATTCCAAAATAAAATTACCTTGAAAGTGGATGATTGTCACATCCCAAGAAAATTTTGCCTCGGAACTTCTTTTTTAAGATGGCTATGCAAAGTGCTGCTGCGTCCTGTGACAATAGCGAGCAATGGGAAACAAAAGGTGCGGAAGTTATCGCTTAAGCACATTTGAGACATAGCGCCGTACTTCTATTATCAAGTACAAGAAAAACTGAATCGTGATGCTGACATGAGAACGTCATCTCAATAATGAAAACAATAGGAGATGAAGAGACAATCAGATCGAAACTTTTTTTGATAGGTGTGGATCAAAGCAAACCATGGATGGGTGTTAGAACAGAGAAGTAGAAGAACTGAAAATCTCAAAGCCACCTCGTAATGTATAAGATTCAGGATGTGATCTGGGCGAACATCAGATGTCCCCTTCGATAACCAGTACACATGTGCACCTCTATCTGCTTTGTATAGGCCTGCCAATCGAACAACACTGCCATCCCTCTCCAGCACCTCTTTTTCAGCTTTTAAAAGCACATCTGTTCTTGGGCTTCTTCCAATTGGCACAATTGGAGAGTTCTGCAATAGAATCAGAGTTAGCTCTTCTACCTGGAAACAACTAGCATGTTGGACCCTAGGCATGACTCCTAGAAAGAGACTGATCAAACTAAATAGAACACAAGTAAAAGCTTACAAGAAGAATTACATTATAGATAAGAACATAGATGCAATTATGTCAGACACAGTCCCATACCTCATCACACGCTCCATTGTCAAAACAATCATATGGTGCTGAGCTTGATGTAAACACAAATGCACCATCCCCGTTCCAACTCAAGACAGCATCCCTGATTGGTCGGAGGTCCAAACAGGTAAACCAGGATTCAGAAAGCTAGTATAACTGACGAAATTTCCTGCAAGTAACCAGCTGCTAGCAAATCTAACCACAAATGCACTTCTAATTGTCCTCCTAACCAATTAGCAACGCATATGGTGGGAGAGAACGAAATCAGCTGTCACATAATCAGCACATTCCGCTACCTGACATCACCTGGATAGTCGGCTGTTCTAGATGGAGGAGCACAGAAAACAATGTACGGATACCGTCGAGTTACATTGGACCCCTTCAGAGACGGGGTGATCCCCATGTTGATCAATTCATCATGGTGATCAGTGGTCATTGTCTGCCCATAAACTTGACACCCAGGATGTTCCTGCTCAAGGACTCGCACACAAACAAAACCACCTCTCAAACACCTTAATTAGCTCATACTCAAAACCACTTAGGCAAGATTGTTGAAAACTTCATTCGTAATTTATATCTTCCTTGTCCATTCCTCACAATCACAATTGATACAATTTTACTTATCAAAGAAAAAGTCAACTGGGTCACGATCATCATGATGCATGTCAACAAAGATTCAAACTGTATCCTAAAAAACCGATCTTTGATTGGCCCGACAGTGCACGTACCTGGCGCCATTGCTCGGCGACCAAACGACCCAAAACACCTGGCCCCACAATGAGAAGATCCTTCTCGCCAACCACCACACCACCGCCGGAACCAGCCTCTGACCCTTCACTAAGTTCACCTTACACAGACCAAAACCCAAAAAGACACAAACTTTAAATCACCAAAACCCAAACAAACCTCCCCAACAAAAAAAACCAAGTTAGTGAAATTACCTGTGCTGGACATGGATAGAGAAGAGAAAGTGGGTCTGGTCTTGAACTTTGGACAAAGGACGAGGAAATGGGAAGAAGACTTGTTAGGATGAGGGAAGTTAACGCGAGGGGTTGTAGCGAAGAGAGTGGAAGAGGAGGACCAAGTTACGGTTCCCATCAAAGAGATTATTGGGTTTTTTGTTTTGGGTTTGGTCGGGCCAATTTGCCCGGATCCGGGTAGAGATTGCCTGGAGTAGTGTCCAGCTGGACAACTAGACGTTACTTGATTTGTTTTGTCGGGGATGGTACACGTGTCGCGGTGTGGTTGGTATGCTGGGAGCTTCCGTTGGGTTGGGTTGCGTAGGATAATCCTATCCGCCTATCTATTTGATGCATCTCGTGGCCACGGTGGCCCAATGAAAATATTTCACATAAAATTTTAGGTATAGTTTTTTATTGATCAGATTTTACAAGAAATCCCTCGGAAGAAATAGATTTTACAATAAATCTAATTACTTTTAATTTACATGAAAAAAAAGACTACATTAAAAACTTGGGGAAAATTCACTTAGTACAGCTTAGTCATGCGGTTTAAATGATCTTCATTGACTAAGTATATATTTTTCCAAAAATAATAATAACTAGAGCGTTGTCAAACCATCAAACCATAAAATATTAAAGTACATTTTTATCTATAAACTAATTAGGACTAATAAATTGTAACTATTTATGTTTTTGCACAGTTCAGTTAGTCAAGATAAATGGGTGTTCATATATCATGTAGTTTTAACCCAACAAAATCTCATTAGTTTGCATGACTTGAATTACCTAGACTTAAGAGTTTTGCAAAAAGTCATTTTGAATATGTTGTTACAATCTTAAATTTTAAAATAGTGTCTAGACATCTTTTTAATGCGAAAATCGAAGCTGACAACATAATATACCTTAATCCAACTTTAGGTTATCAATACACCAACTGAAAATTTACGTTTATCGAATTGTTTGTATGGCATTGCAACATTTCTCTGTCTTTTTCTTTTGAAATGGTAAATAATTTTTTTTTTCTATAAAGTCGTTAGAAACTACTTTTATGAGGTTGTAATGGGCTTGGGTATACAAGCTGTCGTCCCGGCGCATGTAACGGTGCCTTGAACTGTTTAGTCAAAGATGCGACTTTCCATGGGCCCATTTTGTTTTGGCCCGTATATGGTACTTTATCCTTTATAGAGCTAAGGGTGAGCATTTGGATAATCCAAATTCAAATTATCTGGAATTTGTATTATCTAAAAATTTTAAAATTATTATTTTGGAAAAAGTTCACTTTAATACCCTGTGGTTTCACGAATTGACACTTAGCAACCTGTGGTTCCAAAATCATCAAAAATAATCTTGAGTTTTCAAATAGACCTCACGGGCAGCATCTCCCTTGCCCGGAACCAAAACGACGCCGTTTCAAGGTTGACGTGGTGTCCAGCTCAGCGAACTTAAATTGACGACTAAGCTAACATATTCTTAGTTTTTGTTTGCAAAAATAATACCGAATTAGTTTAATATTTTTCAAAACACCCCCCCAAACCTAAATCCCCCTTCTCTTCCAGAAATACAACTTTACATCCAATGAAAAATTGGCTTCTGAACTCCTAAATGAATTCCCGACTTCTGGTCTCTCTATCCCGAAGTGCTCGACATGGCCACTTAAGCTACTTCTTCTCTTACCTTCCTACCCCAAACATAATCAGCACGGTAGAGTTACGACGGGGAGGGAGAGCTGCGATGGGGACACGTGGCAGAAGAGAGAGAGCATACTGATCGGCGAAGGAGCAGAGGTCGAGGCCGAACATGAGCGAGTCCGGCGGGGAGAATAGGGTGAATTTGGTGAAGGAGGAGGAGGAGTTTGCGAGGAGGTAGAGGCGGAGGTCCGATGTATAGATGGCATTGGGGAAGAGGGTGTGCCTGTGGAACCAGATAGCCTCTACTAAGATGCTCAGTGGCAGAAGACTTTGGGACAGAGAACTTAGAGGCAATGACGATAGCCTCGAGGACAACAAGCTTGGTGGGGTCTTTCAGGTCAACCCATGGCCCCACCATCTTCCTCCTTATTGCCCTCAGCCGCTACTCCCTCTTCGACCTCGTCTGACTCTGCGACCCTTCTTTTATGCTTTCCCTCACTCAAATTGATTCGATTCAAACGATTTCCTATTTAGGGGTTTTAGGGTTCTGTCCATTCTTCTCTTTTATTCTTCGTTAATTACATGGACACATTATAGGTTTTAGGGATAAGAAAATATGGGAAACATTATTTGAATTTTTGGTTTTGCTTTATGTTTTCTGGATTGATTGAGAGAAGAGGATGGTGTGTGATGCTTTTGGATTTTTCTATAGAGGAAACAAACAAGTGAGGAATGGGTGGAGGAAGAAGAAGAGGGGAGGGAGAGAGAGGTAACATAGGATAGCTGTACAAAAAACTTGGAACCATTTTGAAAATTTTCACCTACCACATCATGTGCTATGTAGATGCTAAAATGTTGAGATGGCAATCCACATCAGTATAAAATGACATCATTTTGGTTCCGGGCAAGGGAGTTGCTGCCCGTGAGGTCCTTTTGAAACCTCAGGGTTGTTTTGAATGATTTTGGAACCACAGGTCGTTAAGTGTCAATTCGTGAAACCACAGGGTACTAAAGTGAACTTTTTCCTATTATTTTTTTATCTGAATTCGAATCCAAATAAAGAATTATCCAAAATTCAAAATTATTTTGGATACGGATCTAAATAATCTAATTTTTCCAAATTTTTAAAGAATTATCCAAAATTCAAAATTATTTTGGATACGGATCTAAATAATCCAAATAGATATATTACTTGATAGTTGTGATGCGTTAAAAGAAAATTATGGCTTAGAAAATCAAGTAAATCATCATTGATTATTATGGACTCTTGGAATCCATAAATTTTTTGTATACATCTATTCTCATGGATAAATAATCACTTTGTACAAAAATAAGGACTATAATTTATCATTGAACTTTTCTAAAAAATCATGAGTTATTATGATAGAGGGTTTATCATATATTTTTCATTGGTTCCGATTAAGAACCAAATTTTTTATCAATTTAAAAAAATTTAATTTATAAAAAATTATTTTATGGAGGTGTCCCTGTATTTCGATTCCTCCAAAATTGACTATGTGTTTGTCCGTTCTTAATTTTAAGCACTTAATAAATTGTTTACTTTTAAACTTTTTACTAAAACATGCAAGTTTTACCTCATTTATTTCTGCCACGATTATTTATTGGCACCCTTCTGACTTAGAGCAAAGTACAGCTCATGTTTGCTATTTCATTGGCTAGTAATAGTGTTGTTAATTATTTTGAGTTTAAGTTATCGAAAATAAAATACTGTTAAATATTTATCAGAAGAAATTTAACACTTTTAAAATCTAACTCAATAAATTATCCGAATAAATTATTTTGACTTGTATCTCCACGAGCATAACGTATCTATTGAGGCACCGTTGAACGCCCTCCATAACGCTCTAGATCACTGTCGAGAGCCAGATGGAGGAGCTGCCATGAGAGAAGTAAAACTTTGAGAGTAGCATGGAAGCTACTGAGCCGACCACCAGAGACAGATAGCTGACTCCGACGAGCCACCTGTTGTGAGGGGAGGTGGTGGACGACTTTTCGGCAGCGGTCGACTACATTGGCTCAGTTTGTGGTCCATGCATGATAAAATCACCCGACTCACTTCTATAGCTACCCTCAATACCATTAATTTCCAAAGATTGTAAGTCCACCTGGTCCCCCACTAACTAGCTGCCATCCACAGAGTGACCCGTTCTCCCAAAGACTAACATTGCATCACTTGATGTTCTTCTTCTATCTGACCACTGTCCACTCATTTCCTGCACATCATTTGCATCCCGTCCTTGTGCATAACCCCCTTCCTGTTCTTCATAACTCAAGGGATCATCCCTCGAAGCATTTGGTCGTCTTTTTTCTCTTACATCATTTTCCGATGCAAATATAGCACTTTTGTTAGCATGTTCAGCTTCATCTGCGTCCTTAAGTAAATAAGTTTGGAACGCGACCCACTGTGCACCACTAGCATTTTTCCCTGAGACTGCATTCAGCTCATCCATCGACTCCAAATTGCTTCTTTTTCCCTTTTTGGAACTTTTTAGCTTTGCCTCCAATCTAGTTTTCTCGCTATCTTCAGAACCGGAAGCAAATTCTAAGTCGCTGCTAGACAAGTCTTCACTCTTTGAAGTTTCGTAATTAATGTTTCGGATGACGACCATGCCTGATTTCTTTTTCCTCGATCTGTTGAACGCCCTCCACAATGGGGAAGTAGAGGACAGGGAGGAGGTCGGTGCCCATGGCAAAGAAGAATTCGACAAGATAGGATCCCTCAGAGATGCCAGCTACACGATCATGGCTCTCGGCCAGCACGAGGAAGACGTAGCTGACAATGAGGAACACAATCGTGTTGATGTTGTGGAACGTGAGTCATTCTCGGACAATGAGCACATTGAGGATGCGATTGAAGACCACCCCTGAGGAGAGGAGTAAGTACGTGGTGGACATAGGGAGGGAATTGATCCCCCACAACGTGAGCTATGTGGCGGCACCCATCACAAGTCCGACTCTGAAGGAAAAGTAGAACATAGTCGGCGTGATGCCGGAGAAGGCTTAGAAAGAAAATTATGTAAATAGATATATTACTTTGGAGTCGTGATGCGTTAAAAGAAAATTATGGTTTAGAAAATCAAGTAGCTCATATCTCTACATAATTTTCAAGCATAGTTTCTTGAAAATAGAGGAATATAATTAATATCATAAGAGTTAGGATAATAAAATAAGTTTATTGTTTATAATAAATAAATTATAAAAATTATAAAAATAGATATATTACTTGAGAGTTGTGATGTATTTGAAGAAAACTAGGATGCTCCACAGGGTTTGATTTAATTTCCTAAACTACGTTTACCTTCAAATGTTAATAAATTAAAATATTTTACACAACTTTAAACATAAATTCTTGAAAATAGGAAAATGTTAACTATTATATAATAGTTATGATAATAAGATTTGTTTATTATTAATAATATAATAATTATATAAATAGATATATTACTTGATAGTTGTGATGCGTTAAAAGAAAATTATGGCTTAGAAAATCAAATAGATCATCATTGATTATTATGGACTCTTGGAATCCATAAATTTTTGTTATACATATATTCTCATGGATAAATAATCACTTTGTACAAAAATTATGACTATAATTTATCATTGAACTTTTCTAAAAATTATCAGTTATTATGATAGAGGGTTCATCATATATTTTTCATTGGTTTCGATTAAGAACCAAATTTTTTTTATCAATTTAAAAAATTTTAATTTATAAAAAATTATTTTATGGAGGTGTCCCTGTATTTCGATTCTTCCAAAATTGACTAGGTGTTTGTCCGTTCTTAATTTTAAGCACTGAATAAATTGTTTACTCTTAAACTTTTTACTAGAACATGCAAGTTTTACCTCATTTATTTCTGCCACGATTATTTATTGACTTAGAGCAAAGTACAGCTCATGTCCGCTATTTCATTGGCTAGTAAGTGTTGTTAATTATTTTGAGTTTAAATTATCGAAAATAAAATACTATTAAATATTTATCCGAAGAAATTTAACACTTTTAAAATCTAACTCAATAAATTATCGGTGCAACAACTTGTGAATACAATGTGTTTTAAACCAAAGAAAAAGAAAATACTATACCTCAGTCATGAAGATTGTTCAAAATGTTTTAGTCCTCGGACTATACTCTGTTTAGAAAGATCGTTGCGCTAAAATCTGATCGAATAAATTTATAGGCCATTTTGAAAAATAATTAATAACTAGATAATTATATTACCGTGATAATATTTAGAGTTAATTAAAATGGATAGATACATGGACTAATCGATTTAAAATAATAATAATAGTGCAGTAGCTCGGAGTCGCCTGGATTCGTGCATAAAAGCGATTAACACCTTTCTTAAAATAGACCGTTGGTCAAAGAACCTTCATTGTTGTTATTCTAGGGACAATCTTCTTTGTTGTTTGTTCGCCTTTTTGTAGTGAAGGAATAGGTGGACTAAGTTAAAGTATAATTAAATTATAAATTATAAAATAGTTTTAATTTATCGAGTTGAGACAACTAAAATCAAACACAAGATTCTAGTTGATGTAAAACAACTTTCAAATAATTACACAACATGTTCGACGAGCTATCAAAACCATAAGCATCAAATACATATTTTTCAGAAAAGAAAAATTCCAATGGATGACCTTAAAAAACACAGAATAAAATACATTTCCTGTAAACCAATGAAATGATGCCATGCAATCTGAATTCATTGGTTTTACCATTTTCCAAAGAAAAATATTTGTTTATATTTTTGTAGTGGAAAAGGATAATATTTGTCGAAATGTACGGGACAAATCTTTTATTTGTCTTTAGCAGTTTCTCTTGTCAGTGAAAGGGTCAAACTAATCCCAAGGAAGGCCGATCCATAGTCCAGCCCGTTGTGATTTGGCATACAAAACATGAACTATATCATATATGTATTTTTATAAATAAATAAATTTATGATTTTAATAATTGGGAATTCTTAATCTCGTATCCGTTGATCTTATTAAATTCCATGTGATAATTGATAAATCGTTAAGAGTTAATTCATGTGATAATTGACTAGCATTCATTAACAAACTATGGATTCAAACTTAACTAATGTAAAAACTATGGCAAAAAAAAAAAAATCTTCGTAAATAGGTCTCCACCATGAAAAAGTGAGATGTTACATAATATATACATATTTTTTTCCGTTTAAAGACTTATGTTATTTGAGACAATAAAAAAGAGTATACAATTATCAGTTATTATTATGTTTTTGCAAAACCCATTCAAACTCTTTAGTGCAATTTTACAAATTGTTTTAATTAGCATAAACTACAACTAGATTATAGATAATAAAAAAACATTTTATTGTACCACAAAAGTATCATAAATCAGATGAGTTAAAACTACCTAAAGTATTTTCCCAATCTCTAGTATACCAGGAAAAAAAAAACTATTCGCTCACAATATCACACACTACACATTTGATCAGATCCCAACTGAGTTAAATATCAATACAAAACAAGTATAATTTAAAATTAACAAATATTTTAAATCAATTAATAAGAGATTTGTTATAATTTAAACAGATTTGAAATTGAATATGTTTCAGACATTTTATCTAACTTAAATTTTTATTAGTTGGACTAATAAACAAATTAATTCTGAAAAAAATATTATAAAATTATAATTTTATAATTCCCTCTTTAGTGGCCACCAACTCGTTAGTCTTCTATACTCTTTTCCCTTACCAAAGCCACACTCTTCCCCTTCTCTTTTCTCCTTTATTTCCTTCCTATTCCTTACTTTTTTAGCAGGAATTAGGGTTTAAGCAGGAGAGAGAGAGAGAGAGAGAGGGGGAATGTGAGCTAGAGAGAGAGAGAGAGAGAAGGAGGGGGAGGCAATGGGGTGCGTGTTCGGGAAAGAATCCAGCGGGTCGGGTCCCGAGGAAGTGAGGAAAGAGAAGCGGGACGCGGCGGTTACTAACGGGAGTAGGCGGAATGGGGCAGAAGAGGAGCGCAATGTGGCCGCTTCGACGGCGGAAGAACGGCGTCCGGAGGCGGAGGAGGACGATGACCGGAGCGTGAAGTCCAGAGGGGAAGGTGAAGGGGGGAGGAGCCGGCGGCGGAGGCGCCGTTCCTCCCGGCCCAATCCTAGGCTTAGTAACCCGCCGATGAGCCTCCACGGCGAGCAGGTCGCCGCCGGTTGGCCGTCCTGGCTCTCCGCCTTCGCCGGGGAAGCTATCAACGGGTGGACCCCTCGCCGCGCCGATTCTTTCGAGAAGATTGATAAGGTTTTTTCCTATTTATCTTTAGTTTCTATTTTTGGGATATATGTTTTAAATGTGGAAATAATCTTTGGAGGATCTAATTGTAACTCGCGAGGACCGTCCTGTATAAAAAAGGTTTTATAAAATGGTCTGATCAGTTATTTATAATAAAATAGTCTAATAAATGGGCCATCTGAAATATGCATTCCATGACTGAATCCAGTTATGTTCAATTAATTTAAAAACCTTCACTTTTTTTTTCTTTCTGAATTTTGTATTTTTGGCATTTTTCTAAAGATTGGACAAGGGACGTATAGTAATGTATATAAAGCTCGGGACACAATAACGGGGAAGATTGTTGCGTTGAAGAAGGTTCGGTTTGACAATTTGGAGCCGGAGAGTGTGAAGTTTATGGCTCGGGAGATTCTAATCCTACGGCGTTTGGACCATCCCAATGTTGTTAAATTGGAAGGCTTGGTAACGTCCAGAATGTCGTGTAGCTTGTACCTCGTCTTCGAGTACATGGAGCACGATTTGGCCGGGCTTGCGGCGAGTCCCGCTTCCACGTTCAGCGAGTCTCAGGTGGTGTTGCTTGTTCTGTTATTAGTAGGGTGCTTGGTGATTGGTTCGAAGCTTGTTCTTACTTTCGAGAGCGTTTTGCAGGTCAAGTGTTACATGCACCAGCTGTTATCTGGCCTGGAACATTGTCACAGCCGGCGCGTGCTACATCGTGATATTAAGGGGTCTAATCTTCTGATTGGGAATGACGGGATTCTCAGGATTGCTGATTTTGGGTTGGCTTCCTTTTACGATCCTAGTCACAGGCAGCCAATGACGAGTAGAGTGGTTACGTTATGGTATCGACCGCCGGAGCTTCTGCTTGGTGCCACGGAATATGGAGTTGGGGTGGACCTCTGGAGTGCTGGATGCATTCTTGCCGAGTTGCTTGCTGGAAAGCCTATTATGCCTGGCCGGACCGAAGTAAGTTGATATTTTTGTCCATACTCCAATATGTAGTAGAGTTCTATTATTCTTTCATGCTTTTCACTTGCTTGGGAAGGTTAGGTGAATGGACATGAGAGAGGAGATTCATATTTGATTTTTCGCCTGATGTCATTTGTGCTAGTAATGGTGGTGTTGTTAATGTCTCTTGTTTCATTTCCATGTAAAGGTTGAGCAACTACACAAAATCTTTAAATTATGTGGCTCTCCCTCGGAAGATTATTGGAAAAAATCAAAGTTGCCACATGCGACCATGTTCAAGCCCCAACAATCTTATAAACGCTGCATAGCAGAGGCGTTTAAGGAATTTCCTCCATCATCATTGCCACTAATTGAAACACTACTTTCAATTGACCCTGCCGAACGTCTCACCGCTACTGCTGCATTAAAGAGTGAGGTATCATTCCTGCCTTTGTTCCGCACTGTTCATTTTCCGATGTTTCCTTTTCATGTTTCCGAGGCCAAAAAGGATCCTTGTTGTAGCATGTCCATTTAGTCTTCCAGCCTAGCTTACTATTGTGACCAGGGTGGTACTCCGCTAAATTATAATATTGAATACCATGTATTGCCATCGAGATCCCTTTTCCTTTGGTGGAGTATCCAAGTATTGTGTGATATTCCATTGCTGGTGATACTTGGATTAGTATCACATACAAATTATATGTGCAAGGCAAGCTCCATGAGCTGAGGCCATCGTGTAGCTTGCAATTATCATCATGCCAACCATCATTTCCACGTGTATACCATATGCCCTTGGTTAAAAGTAGCCTGGTTTTAATAAAAAATCTTGTTTGTGCCTGAGCCTTGTGCAAATCTATCTCGCGCAGTTCTTTATGACCAAGCCTTATGCTTGCGAGCCTTCTAGTCTTCCGAAGTATCCCCCAAGCAAGGAGATGGATGCTAAGTTGCGGGATGAAGAAGCCAGAAGGTTTGGTCACCTCTAACTCTGTTTTTCAACCTCCAGCTATTGTTTATGCGCCTACACTTGCTGTTTTATGTCTTTGCACTGTTTTAAAATTCTGCTAAGAACTGTATTGCTTTTTAGTCGTGATGTTGTTTGTTTTGGCTTGTTGCTAAACTACGGACAATGATTTGCTAGGTGCCCATTAGCCTATCGTATGTACCATCTCTCTTTGCCAGTAAATAAAGGTAGATTAAATATTTCCTCTTGCAGATTGAGAACTGCTGGAAAGGGCAATGCTGATGGTATTAAGAGGGTACGGCCTCGAGATAGATCTGTGAGAGCATATCCAGCTCCAGAAGCTAATGCTGAGCTTCAGGCTAATCTTGACGTATGTCTTTCCTCAACCTTATCCTTGTTTGGTCCTTTGAGGACAAGTTACGACAAGCTCATTAGACTATGGATGTCATTTCAGTTGGCTCTTTTAGCTAACTTCCTATTGCAAAGACGACTTGATCTTTCATCGGTAGTGGCCATGAGCAATAAAGATCAATAATTGTTTAGATTACCATATTGATAGATTGCAATTGTGGTGCTTATTTAGAAGTTTCCAAATCCATCAACTCCTAGTTTTTAATGTATTGGGTTGAATGTAGAACAGGTTGATCCCATGGTTTGTTGTTGCTCGCACAATGCCATGTCATGATATGTTGGCCTTCTTTCTTTCTGAGTCATCTCTCTAACATATCTTACTCATATTGCCTGCTATGTATATGCAACAGAGACGACGCTTAATATCTCATGCAAATGCGAAGAGCAAGAGCGAGAAATTCCCTCCGCCGCACCAAGATGGAGCTCTCGGCTACCCTCTGGGCTCTTGGCACCACATGGATCCCCCGGATGTCCCGTTCAGTTCCACAAACTTCTCGCACACAAAAGCACCTCCTATCCATACTTGGTCTGGCCCTTTGGTAGATCGTCCATCGGCCAACAGCTTCTCCAAGAGAAAGAAACACAAGGAGAAACAAGGCATATGAGGTGTACTGACTTTCTATTTTCTGAAGACTTTTGAAATGTGACAAAAAAAAATTAATATGTATTTAACAATGTCACATTCTCAAAATCTCTATTATTTGGTTCACAATCAGAGATATTTATTGTTAGTTTTATGATCTTTCATAACCACGCAGGGAATAAGGTTCCTGCCTAACACGTTGCTCAAGGCTTGCCATCCACTAAAGAAGCCCTACACATTCCTGGAATTGGGTCCAGTTAATATGTACAAATTGGTTGGGAAAGGGAGAGGTCACAGAATCCATAATATTCCAATTAGGTGCAGAAGTTAAACATAAAACATAGTTATTACCTAAATGGTTCTCACAAATGGTATAATTTTGCAAATTGTTTCTCACAAATGGTATAGTTCAGGTCCACCAAACACATATATTCACATATAATTTTTTACCAAAATCGAATAGGGTCTGCTTTATTTATTTTCTGGGACCAAAGACAAGAACTAAAATTTCTAGTAAGTCAAATTAGGAAGACCGATAAAGATTTTTGAAAACATTAAGAAGTAGAAATGATGTGTCTTCAAAGAGTAAGTTTTGTATGCTATCCAATTAGTTTAAGTGTTTGAGTAATTGTGAACGTAAGCTTTATTCATTTAGAACAAATCATTACGCGGTGGATATTTAACAGACTATTTGGCAAGCCTAGTGCCGACGTACTATTTAACAAAAGGAAAAAAAATTAAAAATAAGAAACATTTAGATGAATTGTTAACAATGTTATTCTAATTTTATTAAAAAGTCTTGAATTTAAGCATTAAAAAATATAAAAATATGTAATATTTATTTTAAAATTTTTACAAAATCTTATTTAACTTAAACATAAATTCCTCAATACAATAATGTAATCTATTTTAAAATATTTCTCCATCTTAAAAAAAATGTAAAACTATTGTGGCAGTGCAATGCTTTATAATGACATTTCTTCTCCATCTCTCCCCTGACATGGGCCCCACCAAGCCAACCATGTCCAAAAGATCTCCACCACAACACACGATATAAAGGGAAAAGCAACGGGGAAGAAGAAATAAACGCAGGAAGAAAAATCTTCCTCCCCCCTGAATTTAGCAGAAAATTCAGTTCCCCTTTAAGCAATTAGGGTCAAAGTTTGTATCTTTTTGCAAATTCCATTCATTTTTCCTCATAAAGATTGAATCTTTTTTTTTTTAAATTGAGGTGGGGAAGAAAATGGAGGTGTCGGTTATTGGGAATTCCCAGGTGAAAATCTGTGGGGTTGAATTGTCGACGTTCAGAGGGGTACGGAGGCTCGGTGAGCCTTCGAGGAGGAGCAGTAGAGTTTCCTTGTTAGGGAGGGGTAAAAGTACGAGGAGGTGGGCGGAGTCAGGGTTAAAGTTGTCCATTAAAGCTGACCTTAGTGAGCCGGTCCGACCCGTGAGATCCCCAGGTCGCAGGTCAAGACCCAGTTCGGTAATAAAACCTTTCTCCTTTTTACCCATTTGGTCCTTTTTTTGTTTCGATTATGGGCTTAGCGTGTGTTTGTTCTTTGGCTGTGAGATATGTATTGTTTTATCTGGCTTGGATGTGTTGTTTCGTAGGAGTTCATTGTTAATGTGTTGTTCGAATTTAACAGAAGGCCTCGATTCTAAGGCTCCGACTGCGGTTGCATTAAAATTTAAAGCTTGATGGGGAGAACTTTGCTTATACGAAATTACGAATGCAGTTTAGTCGATGTAGTGAGTGTCGTTTCGTGGTTTGAAAATGGTTATTGCCGTAATCTATTTGTGGATTTGTGTTAAAGTTTGGCTTTAACTGATTCGGAACCCAAATGGCACAATGTCTACTGAAACTGTAAATTTTGGCAGCTTTATGAGGGGAAATTTTGAGGTAGCATTTTTTTTTACTTTGTGTTACTCTTTTTTCAGACTGATAGCCTAAGATTGTTTGTGGGGCTGCCCCTAGATGCTGTTTCTGGCTGCAATACTGTAAATCGCGCAAAGGCAATCACGACCAGCCTCAGAGCTCTGAAGTTGCTCGGGGTTGATGGGGTGGAGTTGCCTGTATGGTGGGGAATTGCCGAGAAGGAAGCGATGGGTAAATACGACTGGTCGGGTTATCTCGCACTTGCAGAAATGGTCCGGGGCACAGGCCTGAAGCTCCATGTATCGCTCTGCTTTCATGCCTCCAGACGACCCAAAATCCCGCTTCCCGAGTGGGTATCCAGGGTTGGCGAATCACAGCCTGATATCTTTTACAAGGATCGATCGGGGCAGCATTATAGAGATTGCCTGTCATTGGCCGTTGATGATCTTCCTGTTTTTTATGGGAAGACTCCTGTCCAAGTTTTCCGTGAATTTTGTGAGAGCTTCAAGTCTGCCTTTTCGGGTTTAATGGGTACGACCATCACTGTAAGTGTCTCCTATGGTTCAATCTTTGTTTGAAAGAAAGCTTTGGTGCACCCAGATTATCTAATTCTGACATTTTATTCGATAATCATTTTCAGGGTATCACTATTGGACTTGGACCTGATGGTGAGCTGCGATATCCTTCTCATCATAGACTGGTCGGAAGTAGCGAAACCACTGGAGTTGGGGAGTTCCAATGTTATGACAAAAACATGCTAAACCTACTCAAGCAGCACGCTGGAGCAGCTGGAAATCCTTTGTGGGGACTGAGCGGTCCCCATGATGCACCTAGTTATGATCAGTTGCCAGACTCGACCAATTTCTTCAAGGATCATGGCGGATCATGGGAGTCTCCATATGGGAAATTCTTCCTATCCTGGTATACACAAGAGCTCTTGGCTCATGGAGATCGCCTCCTCTCCATTGCCACCACCACATTCAGCGAGAAGTTGGTGCCATCTTACGGCAAGATTCCGCTTATACACTCTTGGTATAAAACACGCTCGCACGCAGCAGAATTGACTGCCGGGTTCTTGAACACAGAAAATAGAGATGGTTATGATGCAGTTGCAAATATGTTTGCTCGGAATTCGTGCAAAATGATATTGCCCGGGATGGATCTGATGGACAAGAATCAGCCACAGGATTCCTTAACGAGCCCTGAGTTGCTACTTGCGCAGATTCGAGCAGCCTGCAGAAAGCACGGGGTTGAGGTTTCAGGGCAGAACACTTCACTATCAAAAGATAGCTTGGATCAGATAAAGAAAACTGTATCAGACGGGAATGTTGTTGAGCTGTTCATGAACCAGAGAATGGGAGCCAAGTTCTTCTCGCCGGAGATCTTCCTTCCATTCACCCAGTTCGTTCGAAGCCTTAGTCAACCTGACATGCATCCTGACGATCTTCCAGAGGACTGAATCCCTCCAAACTAGTTCGAAGTCTAGCATGCTCGCATGCAAACAAGCTTCATGCGTTGTGTGAATATCGAGTTACTATAGGCAACCACTACATTGTCCGTATAGAGATTGTAGATCTAGAGACATACATAACATCATTGTTTTTGTGCCTGATGTCGTGTATAAGAAATCACCTTCTGGTCTGGTTAGAGAAGCCAATTATTAAGGCTTGCTCTTACACCAGCATTGTAACCAGAAGAGTAGCACCTTGCAAGGACTGAGCTATTATTGTAAACATTGGAACGAGTGTTTCGAACTTTCTCTTTTGTAGATGGATGGTTGATCGGCAGAAATCTATATGGGAATAGGACATATGCACTGCATGCAATCCTGACTCGTTTCTCTCGAGCCTTTGTCAATGTAGTTACTGTAGTCTGTAATCCTTAGACCAGATATTTGATTGAATCTCTACAACTTCTTAAAGGAGACACCCTGAAGAGGAAGGACTCCTTGACGACATAATCTAGTACAAGTTTGCAAAATTCAGTAGGTTGGATTAGGAGCTGAATGATCTTTTTTCGAACTATATGGGTTAAATGATAAGAATTTTTTTTTTCCTTTCAAAAATCTTATTAACCATTGAACCAAAATTAAAAAAAAAATCCACATGAACTGATATTGCATGAAAAAATATTATTATCTAATAAAATAAAATAAAATATGAAAATATACATGTCCAAAACTTTTAGCAAAAATTTAAAAAGCATGAGAGCAAAGTAAAAAAATCAATGTCAATGTTGCATTAATAGAGTATCATTATAAAAAATATTTATATAAATAAATATGTTATTATCGTATGAAATAAATACATTTATCGCATAAATATTGCATAAAAAATATCATTACTAAATGCCCAAGATGCCAAATCCGGTCAAGGAAGTGGTTACGTAAAGATGTTGTTACAGCACGACGACGCAAATTAATTTGCACAAGCTTGCCTCGTATTGCCGAGCAGGACACGTGAACACAATGAATCAATTATTATCAGTCTTGTTAAAAACAATGTGTGTAAAATTGAGCGACAAGGAGGGGTATTTATGTATTTATAGGAAGGAACATGTATGTGGAGCGAGGTGACTTGGAGTGGACACTTGCGTCTTGTTCTTTTTTACGGCTGTACAAATGTCAGCCGGAGAATAGGAGCTGGTTCTGTTTCTATTTTACCGTTGTAAGAGTTCCAGCTGGCGGATTGGAGCGGGATATTTTGATGCGCAAACTATGCAGGTTACGCAAAAAGAGTAACGGGTAAAAGTTTAGTCTGGTCTATCAGAATTCATATACAGCCCTTGTTGGTCGAATTATATATTTTGACCAATGCAATAGTTCTTGTGCTCGGTGTATGACCGCATGAGAAACTCTTGATTATTATTTTTATTATCGTGTTCATTCCAGAAATTCTCAGCAATTTATCATATATAAGTATATATATATATATATATTACAAAATTTCTTTTCACGAGTTTAGATCGCAAAATTTATTTTTGTACATGAAGTCTTTATGAGATGGTGAAGATATAAAAGAACATTAACGAATAACAAAGTTATGTTCTACTTGATGTAAATATTTGGAGTATATGAAATAAAATAAATCTATTTACCGAACAATAAATTCTTCTGAACACTTGTTGGTCATCCCACATTTTCTGGATCTGAGGTTCCCTCGTCAATGATTTTGCTTCAAATATCTTAGGGACCAAATGGGTTGTCCACGTACTCCTTGAGTTTTACAAGCAAAATTGATATGAAATAGATGAGGCTTATGTCTTATCTCCCAACATCAATGCAAGGTTAACACTTACTTGATCAAGTATGAATTTGATAGTATATCTCCAATATATTTATGTGACGTATAACTCGAAATTTATAAAATTTTATGTGACGTTTCACAAATATGACTTAATATACGTTACACTTAGATTTTATAAGTAACAATCTTATTATAAACATACCAAATTCAATTTCTCTTATAAATCAAGAAAGATCACGAAATTTGATTATATATTTTGCAAGAAAACTGAAAAGACCCTCAAAACGTTTGGATTCCGACAATGGAAGGAGGAGGACACCATCGTACAACATGTTTAATCCTTGGTCGACAAAATCATAAATCAGCATCCACGCCAAAGTTTAACATTAAACAACTCGTAAAAGTTCCAATTCTTTCATCATTCCAAACTTGCCTATTAAAGACGGATTCCTTCGTGCACTTCACCAGTTTCTATCATGATCAAATAACCGTAAAAAACTTGGATTCATTTAAGATATTTTGTATTAAAGATTCATAAAAAGTGAAAAATGTTATTCAAAGAACTCTTATAGAATAAAGTTGGACAATATTTGAATATCAAAATATATTTTTTAAAATGTAAAAGCTAATTTCCGACAAAAGCTTACTGAGTGGGCCTCGGATGGTATCTTCCTGGTAATGAAATAGGATGCAGAAAATTGCAAGGTTGCCGGGGTTAATGACCTGAATAATGCCAGTAATCATGGCCACTCGTGGTAAAGGAGAAGTCTGGTCCTATAAAAAACAAAATCAACGGTTAAAGGCCCCATTGGACCTCTTTTGGATTAAGGAAAATCTAGCTAAGTGAGTAAATCTACAATTTAGTATTTTCTACTTTGGAAAAAATTTATAGGAGGGGATTGCTAAATTTCACGAATGTATATAAGTTCAGAGGTTCAATTTCAGACATTCAATTCAAATAAATAACCAGTTATAGTTATGTTCAACTACTGAAAGTAAATTCAAATGGAACTACCCCAAAATAAATTTAAGTATTTGAAGAACAATATTTTCTCGAAAAAATCATACGGTATTGATTATGTATTAATATATTTATGATCACTCATGTTTTGAAAATTTCAGTAACCATTGTCTTGTTATTTTATTGTCATCTATCTATAATAAATCACTCTTGTATGGTCACTCTGTCTAAATTTAAATATTATGAACTTTTTCTATTTGTCTTTCTTTCACCTCTTCTGTTTTTTTTTAATTTCTCTACATTCGTCAAAAAATGATCGACCCCATTACCATCATGTCTCCTCATCGCGTCATCATTTAGGTCTTGCACCTTCACATTCTACAACATGATCAAAATAAAATACACATACAGTGGATTCGACTGCGATTCTTTCCTAATTGATCACTCTCTCGTCAACTACCCATTAGACCATCCACAATGGGGGTCCGCGCAGACCCAGGTTGCCACATGTCCGCGTCCCGTTAGTCAAAGCTACCTGCCAATTTCTCTCTCCTGGCGCCCTTTGGTGTCAGCCGTCCGTTGGACGACCCGACAAGGGGCGTGGCGAGTGGCGTCCCAGTCAGCGTTTTTTATTTTTTTAAAAAATATTTGATATATATAGGGATGGGTTTCGAACTCTGTAACTCCTATAAAATAAAGTTAGACAATATTTGAATGTCAAAATATGTTTTTTAAAATGTAAAAGCTAATTTCCGACAACAGCTTACTGAGTGGGCCTCGGATGGTATCTTCCTGGTAATGAAATAGGATGCAGAAAATTGCAAGGTTGCCGGGGTTAATGAACTTTATAATGCCAGTAATCATGGCCACTTGTGGTAAAGGAGAAGTCTGGTCCTATAAAAAAACAAAAATCAACGGTTAGAGGTCCCATTTGACCTCTTTTGGATTAAGGAAAATCTAGCTAAGTCAGTAAATCTACAATTTAGTATTTTCTACTTTGGAAAAAAATTCCAGGAGGGGATTCTAAATTTCACGAATGTATATAAGTTCAGAGGTTCAATTGCAGACATTCAATTCAACTAAATAACCAGTTATAGTTTTGTTCAACTACAGAAAGTAAATTCAAATGGAACAACCCCAAAATAAATTGAAGTACTTTGAAGAAATCATACAGTATTGATTATGTATTAACATATTTATGATCACTCATATTTTGAAAATTCCACTAACCATTGTTTCGTTATTTTATTGTCATTGATCTATGATAAATCACTCTTGTATGGTCACTCTGACTAAATTTAAATATTATGAATTTTTTTTTCTATTTGTCTTTCGCCTCTTCTGTTTTTTTTCCTCAACATTCGTCAAAAAAATTATCGACCCCATTAGCATCATGTCTCCTCATCACGTCATCATTCAGGTCTTGCACCTACACATTCTACAACATGATCAAAATAAAATAAACATACAGTGGATTCGACTACGATTCTTTCCTAATTGATCGCTCTCTTGTCAACTAGCCATTAAGTTGCACAATGTGTCAACAAGATATACAAATGATAAATGTGAGCAAAATAAGTGATATCCAAAATTAAAAACTTATTTATACGGATTTAGATATTTTATTATAATCGGTGGGGCGATAACGCGAGAGAGAGGAAGAAAGTCGAGAGGGAGAAGAGATGAAGTAAAGGGTGCTAGAAAAAGCATTAAAAATTGATAGATTTTAAAAAAATTACATTTTAAATAAATATCTAGAGTACCTAATCGAGAATAAGTTGATATAGATTTGTGAGTAACGGACTACAGAAGAATAAAACAAAATTTAGAGACCATATACTAAGTTTTTTAAAAGATCAATTGACAAATGGTTATCTTTTAGCGGTCACCGACTTGTCCGATATTATTATGTCGGTACTACACTACTAACCAGCATCCATGCGGCTTGTACCGCTGCTTTAAACGTGGGCCGAAAGCCGAAAGCCGAAAGGGGAGGACTTCTTTTCCTTTAATTTTTTCGGTTTCAGGCCTAGGCAAAAAAATAACTATCGGTGAATGAATTTTTTTTGTCTAAGCTTTGAAGTATTTGATGGATATATACAGTCAAATCAATTTCATAAACACGGTGCTTAGTTAATTTTTTAAAGGTGAATGTTACTAATTACCAGGGAATATACATATATTAAATATGATACTCCACTCTCATGTCAAAACGAGATTACGATTGTCAATCTCAGTAAAAATCTATTACACCAAAACTCTATAAAAAAAAGTGTGGTAAGGCAGTCTAGTAAAAAGACTTGCCACTACCCGTAAATGAAACTACACCAAACATCAAGATCAATTTAGTAAGGGTGATAGGCAATAATTGGTGGGTAATATAACAACATATCTTATTTTTTTTCCAAAAGGCAAAGATTTTAATCTCAATACTTACGAATAAAAAAAATTCTTGGTTAGGAAGAAAATAAAACTCAAAATAGTCTAAAATTCTAAATGTTCTAACTCCAATAAATTACACTTAAAATTTACTAAAAAAAAACTAGTAACGATGCCAAAGGGAGTCAAAAAATTAACAAATGAGATCATTTTTTTAATTTACTTTTAATTTCTAGTTTGATTAGTTTTTTTATAGGGTCAATTTTTAATTTTAATAGGTACATAAAGTAAAAATATAACAAATATTAAATAATTTTTTTAAGTAGAGACAATTGGCCCCTACAATCAACGTACCTCCGCCTCTGAACGATGCTCGGTTACCAAAATATTGTTAAATATAAAAGTATTAATGCAGTAGTTTTCTACCGACCTAGCAAAGCCACCTTGCTGGCTTGTCGTGGGGCGAACCCCATGCACAGTAAGGAACATGATACGGGGTTTCTTTTGTCTCGAGAAACGGATGTTCATGTGTCAGCGACGGCTCACTTCATTCGATGTGATATTCGTTTATACGTTCAATTTATACTTCTAACATAATATACACACGAAATATTATGTTTCTAATGTATATTAGTGCGCATAGTTCTTTACCGTTCACCGTATTTTTATGTGACAACTTAATTATTTTATAGCAATTTTAATAATGTTCAAAATATAAAGACGTATTTGCGGATCCAAGGTTAGATCCACCTGAGATTAAACTATTATAAAGAATTGCTGGCAGCGCCAACAAAGCACAAGTACGGCACGGAATTAAGGAAAACGCATCCATTCGAATAAAAAATAAAGAGAAAATACTACGACCGCACTTACGTAAGCGCTTCGATTCCTTCTGTGGGTGTAATTAGTTGATTGGCCAGAGGGTTTTTTAGGTATTAAAATGTCTTGTCGTCTACCAAACAAAATTTTGTTCGTTTGAAATGAGACGACCAGGCCGGAGTGAGAGCGACCGGAGAGAGAGAGAGAGAGACTGCCACAGCTTCACCAGTTCACCAAAAAAAATTATATACTACGTACATATCACCAAAAAAATAATTATATACTACGTACAAAAATTTAAAATTTATTTCTCATATGACTAATCTCTCGTATCAATAAGAGATTGTCTGTACAAAATAGATTATCGAATTCGAATTTTAAATAAAATTTTAATTGTCTAAGTCATTCTTAAACTTGCTTAATAATAATATGAGTGATAAACTTATTATTATTACATAGTTTATCTTGAAAAAAACAGATATTTTTTGTATTTTCAACACTCTCATATAATAACTTCGCATTATTTTTTTTAAAAATTAAACCAAAAAAGCGATGGGAAATCTTCAATTTTTCACCCGGTTGTACTAAGTCAAATCTTCTGTTTGAATTGAAAATGTGATAGAAATTTAGTTTTTCTTTGTTTTGACTTGTTTTTTTAACAACAACTGAATTATCATACAATGTGCCAGGGTTATTATTTTTGCTAATCCCCAATAATTCAGTTTTTGTCTTATTTAAAAGAATTCAGATATTGTTCCTTCAAAAAAGTCAGGTGCTCCCGGACTTAAATTTCTGTCGAAATCAATTTATATTCGAAATCACTTAATAGTTAATATTCGAGAATATTCAGGTCGGTCCTAAAAAAAAGGAATATTCAGGTCGGTAAAAAGGTGCCGAGGGGCGAGGGTTGAGTGCTGGGTCCGGTAGATAATCACGAGAGGGTGTCGTCGGAGGAAGCATGGTTAGTGGGTGGGTTAACTTTTATCACATCATGAGTAGTCATTAAGCGTCTACAATTCACATAATTAAATTATTATTTTTGTAATATATTTTATATCTTTACGATTCAAAGTATAAATATTTTTAACAAAATTTCGTGCCTATAACTCAAAGTTATTAAAAAAAACTTCTCTTTCTGATCACTGCACCCGTTAACATGTGACCAGTTTTATTTCAAATCACGACACCCTAATTTTACAAATCAGAAAGCGACACAATTTCACAAGCAAATTGGCGTAAAAAACACATTATTTATTTGAGATCTGAATCTAGAGACAAATTTTGACATGGGCAAGACATGGGAAAATTCCAAAATATCCAAATTATGACTTAATTCATGATTTAATTTTTATCTCATAAATCATTATTAAACCCGCGTTATACTTGTCAAAGGTCACTCGAGCGGTGGCCACGAAATTACAAAACGATAAGAATTCCCAAGAGAAAAAAAAAGATAGGATTTTTGTCCGAGAAAATTATGGGAATTAATCTGTACCCTGGAAAAACCAAAAAAATTAAATAAATAAAGAAACTAATAAAATAAAATAAAATAAAATGGGGAAAGCGCCAATTAAGAATTTCTCCGTCGGGCAAAAAACACTCCAAATCCTTTGTATAAAGGCCGACATGCTTGTCGGTCTACGGAACACGCGTTCGTCTCTCCTCTCTCTCTCTCTCTCTCTCTCTCTCTCTCTAGAAGATCGAGAGATTCTTCTCTCTCTCCTCCCACTGACCAGCTTCAACTATTTGGAACTCGACTCGAATTTGGATTTAGTTCGACAGAAGTGTTTCTCCGCCATCCGAGATGATGGAGGAGGCGGGGTTTAGCTTGCTGAGGCTAGGGTCGGAGCACGCGTCGGTGGTGTCGATGAACGTGTTCGTGGCGCTTCTATTGGGATGCATCGTGATCGGCCACTTGCTCGAGGAGAGCCGTTGGATGAACGAGTCCATAACCGCCCTCGCCATCGTAAGTTTGTTCATTTCTAACATCTTTTTTTATTTATTATCATTTTGATGATGTTTAGGGTTGGTTAATCAATCATCGTGTTCTCTAGTTTGACTGTTAATGACTTGTTGGATTTTGAAGACAGTGTGACACGTGGCAGGAGATGTAATAACGTGGGATGGAGCCGAATTATTTATTTATTTATTTATTTACTAATGTAGGGGCTAGGGACGGGGGTGGTGATTTTGCTGACCTCGGGAGGGAAGAGCTCCCACCTCATGGTGTTCAGCGAGGACTTGTTCTTTATCTATCTGCTTCCCCCCATTATTTTCAATGCCGGGTAAGTTTCTAGCTCTCCGTGAGCTGTGCTGACTAATCCAAGTTCGAGCCACGTTGGTCAGACCACTGAGGGCCACAATGCTCTCATTTCCCGTGGCTCGGTGGTATATTGCTTAGTTATGTGACCATTTATTGTTCCTTGGGTGGGTTCAGCTTCCAAGTGAAGAAGAAGCAGTTTTTCCGCAACTTCATGACTATCATGCTCTTTGGTGTGGTTGGCACTCTGATATCTACAAGCATAATCTCCACAGGTAGACTGAAACTGGTGAAATATCTGCCTCAATTGTTTCGGCTTTCAACAATTCTTGGCTGTTTTGCTCACTTGTTTGTTGGTTTGTTGTTTTGGAACTAGGTGCCATTCATTTCTTCAAGAAATTGAATATCGGTTCTCTTGAAATAGGAGATTATCTAGGTATGGTCAATGTCCTCGCATCCATTGCATTGCTTGGCTAGCTTCAGACATCTATTCTGCTGTTTAACAATGTGTCTGTTTCAGCAATTGGTGCCATATTTTCTGCAACCGATTCCGTCTGTACATTGCAGGTGTATATCTTTTTCACAACTTCGTAGTTTTATTACTTTTGGAGATAGAACTCCATCTCTTACCTGAATAAGTTTGCTGTATAGGTGCTCAATCAGGACGAGACACCTCTGCTATACAGCCTCGTGTTTGGGGAAGGTGTTGTCAATGATGCAACATCCATAGTGCTTTTCAATGCCATTCAGAGTTTTGATCTCTCTCATATCAACTCTAGCATCGCTCTCCAGTTTGTGGGGAACTTTTTCTATCTCTTCATTTCAAGCACTGTTCTGGGCGTCGTCGTAAGATTTTACTCTCTTGCTCTCTTTACGAGTGTTTTTCCGGTTTCCTTTACCCCCTTTGGTGACAGTGTGCTTAGGTGGAAGAATATTCTAACTCAAGCCTTATGTCCACTTGCAGGCTGGGCTACTCAGTGCGTATATTATTAAGAAGCTCTACTTTGGCAGGTGTGTGCGGTCAAAATTCCGTGGAACTTTGTTATGTAAATTGGTTCTTACCTCATCAGATATGACTCTGTTTCTATGATCAAGTGGCTAAAAACCTGATATATTGACTAGTGACTACAAGTAATTGATGTTTTAGTATTCCCTCTAGGAGTTTGACTTCCAAAAGAACTGTTGAACCCAGATGTTAATATTTGGATGGGACGAGAAAGTAATAAAAAGGGCCAAATGAAGTAGACCACTTGCACAAGCACAGTGTGTCCGCATTCTGTGATTTCTTATACATTTGTTTTGTGAAATCCAGGCATTCTACTGATCGTGAAATAGCTCTGATGATGCTGATGGCATATTTTTCATATGTCCTATCTGATGTAAAACCTCTCAAATCTATTTGTGATGTGAAGCCAGTCTGGTCCTTTATTTTCTTGTTTACTTGTACAATCGACCTTGATATTGTTTTTGCTTGTAGTTATTCGACTTGAGTGCGATCCTCACTGTGTTCTTCTGTGGGATTGTCATGTCTCACTACACATGGCACAATGTGACCGAAAGTTCAAGGGTGACCGCAAAGTACGCAAAACTACATCTTATGAAATACATTAATATGCCAATTGATTTGATATCGCATCACTGTCCGGCTACCCTTTGTGTTACGCAGGCACTCTTTCGCCACTATGTCATTTGTTGCTGAAATCTTTATCTTCCTCTATGTCGGGATGGATGCCTTGGACATGGAGAAGTGGAAGTTTGTAAGTGATAGGTGAGGCTTATCTTTTTTTATTGGTAGTATAATTCCAAGCAATATCTTATTACTGGATGGCCCTAATAGTTGCATGTTTCCCCCCCAGTCCACGAACATCTGTTGGGGCTAGTTCCATATTGCTAGGATTGGTGCTTCTTGGAAGAGCAGCCTTCGTTTTCCCCTTATGCTTCATATCCAATCTGACTAGGAAGGCTCGAGGCGAAAAAATTAACATAAAGCAGCAAGTAAGGTTACATGTCATTCATATTTCTCATGTTATATGTTACTTAATCAGCTTCTTATGACATTTTTAATATTGCTTTGCAGGTAATTATCTGGTGGGCTGGTCTTATTAGAGGTTCAGTTTCTGTGGCTCTTGCGTACAATCAGGTTAGAGCTTTTGTCATTGTGTTTCCTTTGACTGCTTTTAAGTTTCTTGCTCTAACGAGACCTGTGCCCCATTATGCTCGCACGACTTTCTGATGAGAAATGAAGGGGCTCCAACAAATATGATATTTTAGAGCTTATGAATCTGTATTTGATTTTTACTCTCTCCATAAGCACTCAACTCTGTCGAATTTTTGCCTATGCAGTTCAGCCGCGCAGGGCATACTCAAATGCCAGGGCATGCAATCATGATCACCAGCACCATTACGGTTGTTCTTTTCAGCACAGTGGTAAGATACCGCATGCCGAAAGGCTCTGGACGTTGTCCCAAGAGCTGACTGTAGAAACGCTAATCTCTTGTATTTTGTAAAATGATGCAATTGAACGGTTTGATTGTTGCAGGTTTTTGGGTTATTGACAAAGCCGATGATCAGACTTTTACTCCCATCCCCGAAACACACAAGCAGCACGCTGTCTTCTGAACCATCTAGTCCTAAATCATTCATCATACCACTTCTAAATGGACAAGATCCAGAGGAGAACCAAGGAAGCCACCATATCGTTCGCCGTCCTACAAGCTTGAAGATGCTCTTCAGTTCCCCTTCAAGCAGTGTCCACTACTATTGGCGGAAGTTTGACAATGCCTTCATGAGGCCCGTTTTTGGTGGCCGCGGATTCGTACCCGTCCTTCCTGGTTCTCCCGCCGAAGAAGATTCTAACCAGTGGCAATGATAGTAAGTAACTTCCAAGGAGCACTAATTCATCTGATACGGTACCAACGACTCGCAGGTTGCATGATCGTTCGTTACCCCGACTGATTCGGTATCTGTACCGGGAACCCAGTTTTGTGTGATAAGTGTTCATAGATATAGAGTGGCTTGGCAACATATGCTGGCCGCGTGAAATCTGTTGTAGATTTGACCATATCAGGCCTTATGGCGTTGCTTGAAGGTTTGACCATTTAGGCCAATATTTCTGGCGTGTAATTTTGATCCCATTTTTCATGTTCTGTCCAGCTTGTATTGTATATCTTTTGGGAAGTGAAAAATTGTGTTAACTTTTGTGAATTTTTTCTTTGAATACAAGAGGAGTGCATTTACCAGTACTCCAAAGTGCGCATTCCATGTTATTCTTGCTCTTTCTTTCACTTGAGATCGAACTCGTTGATGGGTTTAGTGAATATTTGGATATTAAGTGATTTTCGATTATTTCATTAAGTTTGAGCTTGGTAGATACCGTAATATACCATAAGGCTAGCACTCCTACAAAATTATGGAAGCCTAGGCTAGGCCTAAATCATTGGGATTAATTTTAAAAGACCAACTTGGGGATAACTGTTTGGCTTTTTCTAGTTATTTAATTCAACATCTTTGACCGAACAGAGCAAGCACCGAAAAGCAGGTACTATATGAAGCGATATGGGGCAAATAATTGAGTTATTTTTTTCCACGAAATGTCACCTAATTCATGTTACTCTCAGAGTTCACATGCACCTATAATATGACAGACATTATTCTTTTGGTAAATTGCCTTCTAGTCACTGATGTTTAACGATATCTCAATTTAAATCCTTGTTGCCCCTAATAGGTAATAGCCTATTTCTGCTTTTCAAGTTTTTTAAAGTGCAACTCTCGGGTCTTTGTAGGACGAGAAACCCTAGGACTTGACAAGATATCAAATAATTTAGACTTTCTTGATGTATTTTAAATCACATGGATTAAATGTTGAAAATGTGATACAAGGGTGCTAAAATGCACTTTTCGCTTTTTTTTATTTATGAACTTGATGCCCATCTTGAGATGTAACACGATCAGGTGCCAACTCACTCTTGTCTGCAACTTGATGTCCGAGCATGAGGAGTGATGACATAATCAATGAAACTGTTAAAATTTCTACCGTTAAATAAACAAATAAAATTATCCGAAGAAATTCGCTCGAATATAACCATAGGAATCAACTCATTTGGGAGAAACTACAAAATAATTACGTTACATTGATATAGTATACTAAATATTACAAGTACAATGGCTCAATTATTTACTAAAAAGCTGCATTGACCAATAAACCAAGCAGCCACCCACCTAAGTAGACCTGCAAGCTTAGGAAGCTTTGAGGCAGTGAAGAGGAGGAACCAGGAAGTGGACCGACTGGTGCAACTGCAGAATCCGAGTCCGGTTCGAGCAAGTCATCCGGGTTCGGAGGGCTCGGATCGGCCGGGATCGTGGGGATGGATGACTCTGTCGGAGACAGGTTGGCAGGCCCCGAGGAAGGCAGCAGGGGAGAGATATCGGGTGCGAGTTCTTGCACCTGAGACTGGTCAAGAGCGGAATTCTTTGGCAAGGTTGGCAAGGATAAGGAGTGATCAGTGGAGCAAGAAAATAAAGGGAGCATCGTTAAAGATACGATGAGGATCAAGTGAAACCAAAAGGAGTCCATTCTCATGATGGGAGGAAATCAAGTGTCCCACCTTTTGATGAAGATGCACAGTGGTGATGGTGGTAGTGGCTCTGGTGGAAAGTGCTTTTCTTTTCTTTTTTTTTCCGCAGAAAAAAGTGATGGGCTGTGGAGAATCTGCAAGCTTTTGGTGCAACATATATAATGGAGGCTTTTTTATTTATACCAAATGATATCTACTTTTGAAAAGGAACAAAACTATTTGTAGCATTATTGTGTTTCTAAAAATTCAAACTCGAGATATATTGATTAAGTTAGAAAACGGTCTGTTATATTTTTTTGGTGAAAAAAATTGTGGGTAAATTGTTTCCACAATTCCGAGGAGGGTCCCGGGGTTAAGGTTTTATTACTCTCCCAATGTTGTTGCGGGGGATCGAACCTTGGTTCGTCCTACCAAGTGTAGCCTCTGGCTGCCTGGCACCACTGCACCAACGTTGGTAAAAAAGGGTCGGTTATTGATGTAATTGCTCGTTTGATATAATGAAGACTCTTTAAAGGTATAAGAGTATAAAATTGAGGTGGGTTCATTCTCCCATATGCCACATGATTATTGGGTGGGGTCTATACAAATTTGCAAGTTGGCAAGATTGGAAAGGGACAAAAGATTGGTTGAAATTTTGTTAGAAGATGTTTGTTTTGGAGGGAAGAAGATTCCTTTTTTATTTCCACCCCCTTCAACTAACCATCTAAATAAATTGGTTTCAATACAAACTAACCATCTAAATAATGCAGACAAAATGACTTGCATGTTCTTACAATTTAACCAAATTTAAGTCTCTAAAATACAACTACAGCGAAGTTTGCCTAAAGTTTCTTGCTCATTCTAGTCTGACTGAATGCAAACTCATATTAGTAGTTTCAGTATTTAGATAACATATGATATCGAACTAACAAATTATAAAAAAGGAAAAGAAACCGCCCGTGGATTCAAAATCTGGAAGCAGTTTGCGGAGAACAGCTACATAATGTCAATTGGTCAAAAGCTAATGCGGTAGTTATTGAAAAAAACTCTATTTTGTCACAGGAGCAATCCCAAAGTCAAATAGAAAGTATTTGGAGTAGGTACCATTAGGAGTGAGCAAAAAACCGCGGAAACCGCACACCGCACCACCCCGTACCGCCCCACACCGCACATTCAACAAACCGCGTGGTTTCGGAGGAAAAAACGCATCACACCGCACCACACCGCATAAAGCGGTGCGGTGTGCGGTTTTTCGCACCACACCGCGCGAAAAACCGCCCCGCCCCGCACCATATATATGTATTTTTTTAAAATGTATATATATGTATATATGCATATATACATATTTTATATAATATATCTTAAAAAAGTTACTCTTCATGAACATATTTTTTATTGGCCACCTATTTTTTGCATTTTTTTGTAACTTTTTGCAATTTTTTTCGAATTTAATTCAAATTTATATATTATTTTTATCGATTTGGGCCCGTTAAAATAGGCTGGGCCCAAACCGCATGCCACACCGCATCCCGCACCGCACCACCCCGACACCGCACAAGCCGCACCGCGCGGTTTTTCGCAAAAACCGCAAACCGCGCGGTTTAATTTTTTCCAAAAAAAAAGTTGCGGTGTGGTGTCGGTTTTCGCCCAAACCGCACCACACCGCACCAAACTCACCCCTAGGTACCATGTAATTCACGAGGATGCAGATTAACAAGCGGATGCCACCCTGGAATTTTTTTAATATTTTACTGTTTCACTCGAGCATTTTCGAGCACCGTCTTTTATATATGTATTGTTTAAATCTAAAATCTTCTTAAGTTGATTCAAATAAAATACTTATGATTTGAGATGCATTTAGAGATTACCACGTAGTTAATTACATTTTATAAATGTCTATAAATTTACTAATCGTTATATTAAAGTTTAAACTCAACATAGAGTTTCCTACGACCTTCTCCTTAATATTATCTTTTATCGATCTTAATATTTTTAGAAATTTATCAATCTTCTTAATCCTGAAGAAATCACATGTTTAATTTGAAAAACAAAAAAATTTACCCCAAGAATATATTATGACAGGATTCTGATCCAAGATCTCGATCAAATTGTCTTCTCCGTGTGTCACTACGCAAAAAACTACATGTATCAACGTTTACTTGTGTCAAAATTTTAACATGATTGTGAAAATATTGAACTCAGATGAAGAAATTGAAACGGTATTTGTTCAGGAAGATTAAGATACAGATAATTTATACAGAATGGACAGTGAAGAGAGATTGATCAAACTATTACCCGCGAGGACAAACTCAGCCATGAAGCTTAAAGTACTAGGAATCAAAGACTTGATCATACAACATGAGAATGTTTTGGAGTATGATTGGGAACCTTTCGATGCTCAACCGCGGCGAGGTAGCCTCTGCAACTCCGAGGCCACGAGCAGAGCAGCATTAGCTAGATCAGACGTGTTCGACTTCTTGAGCTCCAAAACAACTGCTTCAATCCTCGAGATCTCCGGTGCAGATATGGATAGTATCAATGCTTGGGATGAATACTTCCGGCAAGAATAGCCAAGAGCGTGCAGCATCCGCTGCAAGAGTATGTTTGGGACGCCTTTACGCCAGGATTCCAGGATGGTGCCGACTTTAGCAAGGTTGGTTAGGAAGCCGGTTATGGCTTCCCGTGGAGCTGCCTTCAGCAACAGCACCACGCATTCAGAAGCGATATCAGAGACGTGAACTTCACTATATGCAGACAACTCCAGGAATACGCCAGTGTAACTGCCAAAGTCCACAATGTCTCTTATGCATTGCTCCTGGCCAACTGCGATGTTCGCTTCGGAAGAACCGTCATTTAGAAGTGCGGGTAGCTTCTTGTAGCCAAGTCCTCTTTTGCTACCAACGGATCGTACAAGGAAAGCTCTGCATAGGCCAAGGGTTGGCTCGAGAAAATCCTCCATACCCTTTGCCGATACAAACTCTAGCAAGTTCCCAATCTTTCTGACCACCTTCAATTGTGAAAGTAACTTGTATTCGATTTCTGGAGCAGAGGCCAGAGCCAGGCAAAGTTTGACGTTGTTTACATTTGCACTTGTCAAATCTCCAAGCAGAAATTCGAAACATTGTGAGACGGTCTTCGGATGAAGTATGTCTGAGATCTTAATGTAATCAAACTCGATCAGCATCACAAGGAGCTTCTGAGCATACATGGGAATGGGATCCTCGTCTTCAATGAAGGCTGGATAAAGAGGTAAGAAATGGGTATTCGATATGGATGTCAAAGCTTCTAACCTTTCTGGATCTTCACTTGGCTCATTCAATATAATGACCATCACATCGAATAGAATTTTCAGGCACTGAAATCGAGCATCTCCATCCTTATTGCCCTTGTACAAAGCAATGAGGCTGGGCAAAATTCCACCTATGAATATGTTGCAGCATTCAAGAATGACAGAAGATTCCTCGACAACCGACTCCAGAACGCGAAGAAGAGTTATTTGGAAATCATCCCTGCCCTGTGACATGTAAAAAAGAGAAATTTAACTCTATGGATCAATTTATCAATCATAAGTTAGCCATTTGAGGAAGCATATATCACAATGACAACTGGAACATTCTTTAAAAGGCAAATAGTTACAGGAGATCAGACAAATTCGAATTGTTCCTGCTACTTAAAGAAGAGTATTCGTGAAGTGCTGCCAAATTGAATGTGGAAAAAGAAAATTAGGAACAACGATAGTTGCTTAATCGTACCTGAAATGGTGTTTCCACAATTTTGATCAAGTTTGCCAACTGCTGCAACACTTGATGATTCGCCAGCTTGCTTTTCAACAATGAGCTTCCAAGAAGGTGGAGTACAACAGGAAACAGATTGATACTGGTCTTTGGAGCCACCCGATTGGCGATGGCAGAAATCAAGCCATGGCGCTTGCCACCCATCATTTGCTGAATATCTCCAGTTATGGCATCAAGTAAGCTGGGAACAATAGACACAACAATGTGCACGAGTGCATCTATACACTGATGCAGATAAGTATCCTTCTCTTTTGCTAGCCTGTCAATTGCAGGTATGACTCTTGCGTTGCAGAAGAACAAAGGCAGCCACCTCCTACCATTCTTGCAAAGGAGGCCCATTAAGATAAGGGCCTTCCCCCTCAAAACTTCTGTTCCTTGCTCGATGAGAGAGACAACATTTGGTACCAGGTTCTTATCCTCTGCAAGGGGTGAAAGTTGCCGCCCAATATTTGTGAACAAATGGCTTCCCAACAAGGCCATATCTAAGAGGTTCAAACTTATCTGCTGCTCACGGGGACTTCCTTTGACAAGGGCAGTTGCTATGTCCTTTAAAGAAAGCTTCTCCACAATTGATTGAATACTAGGAGGATTAAATCGTGCCACGCGAACTAAGCATGAACCTGCTGTAAGTCTCATGCTTTCTTGTTTACCAGAAGCTCGATATATGTAGCACAAGTTACTTATCACATCTTGGCTAGCAAAACGAGCAGCCCAGTTTCCTCCTTGGCTGCAAACGTTTTCAATTGTCCGCAATGCATAAAGTTGAGTTATATCATCCTCTCCCTTCCGTAAGACAGATGAAACTAACGAAATCAATGAGCTTGGAACCTGGTCCAAGAAAATGATATCCGAAGGTTAAATACCAACGGATACAAGATTATAAAGGACTTACAAGTACTGATAGAAACTTGATCTTACTACTTAAATACAAGGGAAAGAAAACGTTCCCAAATTTTTATGAAATGTAAAGCTTCGTTGACTTGTAAAACATAGAATATATGAAATGTTAGTAGAAAAGGCAAGATATGAAAATCTGGAAACCAGTGCTAACCTGCCAGCCAGATGTTGATCGATTATCCTTTGATGGAGATTCTAGGGGGATGCTTTCTTTCCCTTGCTCATTCTGAGTCGAAATGTAAAATAGCAGCTCACCCAAAGCAGCCATTGAAAACCTTCTAACCTTTTCCTGCTTATCTCTAAGACCGTCTGTAAGTGAACCCAGAATTCCAGAATGAGCCAGATCATCATCTATAAAAGTAGAGTGACGGATTAACAAGCCGATCACTGAAGCAAGTTGAACACGTAGAGCTGAAGCTTTAGACAACCGCAACATCTTGACAAGCATGAGCATTATAGGTCCATTTGTCAGGATGTTAGCAGCTTCAGCATTG
Organism: Hypericum perforatum; assembly: GCA_012979155.1. Lineage (NCBI taxonomy): Eukaryota > Viridiplantae > Streptophyta > Magnoliopsida > Malpighiales > Hypericaceae > Hypericum > Hypericum perforatum. The sequence continues at coordinate 51,881 of SOPF01028638.1, forward strand.
TTACTTAATATCTCAAGGTATCTGATAACATTCTGCTTCTCCCCGATGCTAGCATTGCTGTTTAAGATGGAAATGATTCTGTTGCTCAGCAAATCCAGCTGCTCCTTAGACATCTTTAGAAATTCAGATGGTTGCAGTGCCTCAAACGACAGGGAAGGGATGACATCTGATATTTTATCAGCCTTTCTACTGGGCATCACTGGTCTGACAGAAAGATCAGAGATATGCCAAAGGACCTGTGACACATTGCTAGATTTTGAAGAATCAAACTCAACACCCAACCCAATACCTCTGGTACGTGGTGCTTTCAGCTGAGGTCGGGAACTTGGCGTTGAAGTAGCTGTGTCAACATTGTCTAAAGTAGATTCCTGTTCATTACTTCGACAATCATCTGAGATATCCATATTAATTGATGGGGAGACTTCCTGATTTGAGATAGTTTCCACTTCCTCAGACTTATGATCAGTATTGTCAGACCCTTCAAGTTCTTCTTGTGGCTCATCCTCGGCATTCTCCTCGAAATCAAGTTCCATGTCATTATTTTCAATCTTAACTTCTGAATCATTCTCAGAGCTAGGCAAGGGCCGTCGGTAGTTTTCCTTGGCATTCTCTTTCTGCAAGTTTACTTTGGCTATTCTTGACATCCTTAGGAGGTTAACCCGTCTATTGGCACTTGAAGGCTCTTTAGACTTTTCCTCACCCAATCTTCCAGTCATCTTAGGTTGAGGCTTCCTGCTGCCAGGTGTATTTTTTGCTGAAGTGTCATGGTTTCTTTCACGAGCTTTGGTTGGGGTCTTAGTCTGGGCAGCCCTATCCTCATTTCGCTCAGAGAGAATTCTACTGTCAAATGCTGGTTGGGAAGGCAAGGACACCATAGGATGCTCAACTCTCCAGAAAGCATGTCCAGCAAGCTCACTCCATTTCAATCTCTCGAAAGGGTCTTTCACTAGGAGAGAATTCACCAAATTGGCAAATGGACGGCTAGGAGTGCCCGGGAGGGGTGGGGTTGGATCTGAAGTGATGGAATTCACAAGCTGAGTGAACTGTTGTCCCACAAAGGGAGGTCTTCCTGCATAGCACTCATAGAGTACACAGCCGAGGGCCCAGAAGTCAGAGGCATATGAATGAACTCCTCCGTCTTCAAATAGCTCAGGCGCCATATAACAAGGTGTTCCACGTTTTGCTTGTGGCAACTGAATGGTTGGGAAGACAAAAACAAGAGAGCAGAGAAACAGTTAATTTCAACAGTAGCCAAATTTAAGAATCACCAGATATTCACTTGAATTTTTGGAAATGCTATGGTACATGCTAGGATCTACCTGTGAAGGAGGAGTTCTTGATATATCACTTAATCTCCTAGCCAATCCAAAATCGCATAGCTGCATTCCAGGACCATGAGTCAATATAGTGGCACAATCACAGCTACACATATCTAAGTAATAAAGATAGAAGAGAATATTCAACCTTCGTATGTCCATTCTCATCTAAAAGAATGTTTGATGGTTTCAAGTCACCGTAGATGATTCCCTTTGAATGCAAGAATCTGAAAACCATCAAGAGCGACAATTATCAGTTATCAATCAACATAAGCAATAATCTCCATGTTCTAAAAACCAAACCCAACATTCCACACTTACTGCAGGGCCTTAACTAGATCGAAACCTAGCTCGTGGACAGATTCTTCGGGCAGTTGACGGTCCTGTGTTCAGTCCCAAATATATACTGTCAAATTTTAAACACTGAAGCAAAATACATGGCAAATAGATGATGATTTGCTTCAATAGCTTGTTCAATCTCAAATGCTTCACGACCATGAAAAGACATGGCCTCCAAAGCAGCAGAACTTCAATTTCTTCGCCAATGCATATAATGACTCGAAAATGATACAAACATTAGCATCTATATAAGAGAATGACGAACTTGGCCACTTGTATAAAGCGCAAGAAACGGAAGATTCCAGCTAACCCCACTAATCAAGTCAGACAAAGAACAAGGTGCAAGTAAAAAACATCATTCCATTTACGGAGGACTCAAAATAGTAATGTACCTGCTTCAATAAGGTAAGCAGGTCTCCTCCGACACAGTACTCCAAAACCAACCACAGATGAGACGACGTTTCGTACCTTAAGAAATCAATGAACAAACACCATATATTCGTCAATAAACAAAAGGAAAAGGGCATCCCAGCGCGACCTCCGACCAAAGATCATCGGAAGTATGGATAAAATTAGCAAGTTCGAACTATACCAGGCATAGAATTTCAGTACGTTTGGGTGATTCAGCGTGTGAAGCATCCGGACCTAGGATTCCAAAAGAGGAAACAGTTAAGAAGGAAGATTCTAGAAACTCGCTAAAAAGGAGGGAAGGGGAGGGGAGGGGGCTTACTTCGTGAAGGACCTTGCTCCTCTGCGACTTGTCCACGCTCTTAACTGCGAAGTACTCGATCGTCTTCTTCTTCCTCCCCTTGTAAACCGTCTGCAACGAAGCAAGCAACATTAACAGAAAGTGAGAGATTAGGAGGCCATCCAAAAAAAATGAAGCGAGTGGGGGGAGAGCTGAAGGAAGAGAGCTAACCGAGTATTTCCCGTGGCCGATGGCTCCGTACACGTGGAAGTTGTTCATCCTCTCCGGCGATCGGACGACGCTTCGGGTTCGGGGAGGCTTGAAGGGATCGGAGAGGAGAGAGAGAGAGATAGGCGGGAGTGGGTAAAATTCAAAAATGAGATCTGAAAATAAAAAGAGTAGTAGAGAAGAGGCTTAAAGACCAACTACTGTAGGCGTTTGGAATTCGGACGACAGCTAATGTTGACGTTTTGGGTAATGATGTTCCTGCCTGGACGACAGCCAGCCTCCCGGGTGGTGTGGGAATGCGAAATTTCAATTTCGAAGTCATCTCGGCGGGGTTACTACAGCTTGTATAATTTAGTCCTTGGGCGGTGGCTGAGGGTCGAGACAAAATGTATAACAATTAATTCCATGTTAAATATTTATCTTTTTTATTTATATCACCGGTGAATAAGTAATTAGCCGACTAGTTTGTATAAACTTATTTATCGAATAAGTATTTAGTTGTATTTCCAATAGTTTGAACTCCAATCATAATACTTTATATAATAATAACAATTTTTATCTCATTTCTCATGGATTAGTAGGTTAATTCCTACATTTCACTAAAATAATTTTTTTTAAATGAGAACAAAATTCAAAATCGTCTAAATATCTAAAATTTAGGTTAATCCATCACTTTTCTTTGCTAAGTTTACTAGCTTTGTCGATGTCCTCTCTAAGTACACTCCAATAGTGTCTTTTGACCGTGTAGTGTCAAATATTTCTTTATGTTAGTGTTTTTTGAACATGTCGTGCCAGATATCTCTTTAGGCTTATGTGTTAATATGTATTTGTACAACTTAAAGGGTGATACTATATAAATTTTCATATCTTATAGAAATCCTACAGAAACATTGCAAATAGCAATGTGATAATCTCAACATACTCTTTTAAACGAAACTTATCAGATCGATTTTTCGTTATGATAATGTGTCGTGACACAAGATGAACAATAATATGATCTCATAGATCATAAGGAAACTACTGAACTTGAAATCATATATGAATTTTCATAAGCTTTTCAAAATCTTAAAATAATATATAAATAAATATTAACAATTATAAATAAAGTAACATGTTCACAGCAATATAGTAATACAATATAGTCTACTTCACTTGTATCCATTATTTATTGATTGATCGTGTTAGATGGTTCTCTTGGTCCTCGTCTTAAAAAAATAGGGAGCTTGATGACATCATAATTAAGTTACTCGCGATAGCTGATTGGGCTAATAATTTTAATTATCCATAAATAGTAATTTGATGTCTAATTAATTAATTTAAAATAAAATTTTAATTATAAATCCCATATGATTTATCGTGAATTGTAATGCTAATTTTTATGTGACTGTCTTTATTAATTTAATAATAATATAACGTGTAATTGAAAACGAAACTAATAATTAATTACGTATATATTATATAGACGTGAAGATTATTATAATCACTTAATCAGGACAGCCTAGTATTGTTTAGTCTCTTATCTTTCATAAACCAATTGGCTTAGTACTTGGGGACTCAAATTCCGGCAACCTTTTTTTTCCGGTGAAACAATAATAACCGTACCAAAGACATCTCCCCCGCGGCACTCTCCCTCCCGTATCCACTTTCCCTGAAACCCTGCTCCGTGGTGGTAGACGATGATGATGCACCGTCGTCTTCCTCGTTCAAAAATATATCAGCCTCTCAACTAAAGAGAAGGGCACCATTTTGTTCTTGTTTTAGTTTTTTTAATGGGTTTTGTTAAATTTTTCGGGGTTTACTTTGCAGATTGGATTTTTTTTTTTGGACTTTGGAAGTTTTGTAACTTTTGGGTGAACTTAGGGGCATTTTTGCTGTTTTAATATTGTTTCACCGGCAAAGTTACCGGAATTTGGGTCCAGGACTAACCAAGGTTAATGAAACATTAGGGAGCCTGATTCATCAACTTATTCAAATAATAGAGACTTATAATTTAAGGAAGGGAAATGTAACTTTAATCACTTCACAGTCTGTAGTATGATGTGATAAAAATTTATCAATTAAAATTTTTATCAAATTAAAATCAATTAGGTCTATGGGTAACTGCTCGAATTAATCTCGTCCTACCCGAACTCTTCTCAGTCACACTAGATGGACGTCATCTCTCTTCTCCCCCCCTCCTTCATTCCTCTGTTATAGCAAAATTACTCATAACACCTATATGTACAACAATCAGAACTAGACTAAGCCAAACCCAGAGTTAAGCATTCATTCAAGAGAAGCAAATAAAATCTCGTAGCCAAGTGTAGGCAATCAATCATTCGAAAGAAACCCCAATTTGCAAATTCAAGAAAAAATATTAACAATTTGAAATAACAAAAACGAGTGTAGCGGAGAATGAGGACCATTACCTCATTATTATCGGCGCTAGATCCTAGTCAGCACCAACACTCTCCCACCGCATCACATATTTCCGAAGGCTCCATGGCTAGCATAGTGGGTCCCACCACCAAGGTACTGGGATGCGAGAGACGATGTAGTTGGTATACCAAGACTCGGAGGAGGTCTAGTGACTAGCCTTTTGGGAAACATAGTAGGGTTGGCCTCTGTTGTTGGACATCTGAGAGTGGACGAAGGTGATCACGTCAGATCAGATCGAGGCCTTTGTGATGTCGGGAAGGGCCAGGCAATGACAACAATGGCTATGTCGTTGGATGTGGGGAATTTTGGTAGAGAGAGGGAAAGAAAGAGAAGAAGAGAGGGGGAAAGAGGAGGGGAAAGAAAGAGATGACGACATTGTGGCATCACATCATAAAAATTTATGATGTGGCCAATCCAAATGGCTTGGCAGTGTTCGGGCAAGACGAGTTTGATTCGGGAAGTTGCCCGCAAACCTATTTGATTTTTTAAATTGTTGAGTTTTGACTTAATTGATAATTTTTTTATCACATGGTATTAAAGCGAATTTTTGAAAAACTACAAAAATAATTAAAATTACTTCTCTCTTTAAACAATAAAAGGGGAGGAGGAAACGAGGAAGAAGAAGGGTTGCAATAACGACTATTTGGAGATTAGTATAACTAACTACACGTAATTATCGTATTGTGCACTACAATTATTCACCGAACAAACAAATGCACGTGGAGTTTATCAAAGAAAAAGGGCTCCATTGGAAAAATCTAAAGTACAGAGAATAAATCCAAATTTTACACAAACCAAAGGACTAAAACAAAATATCTGTTTTCTTCACCAACCAAATTGCTCTACAATAATTATAAAACCCCAAATCTCCCCTTTTCTCCAGTGCCCTAAACAGGAAAACAAATTGTCCTACTCTCTCTCTCCTCGAAGTCGGTCTCCCAATAATTTAGCTCATTTTTTCCTCCGACGTCGTATCGGCAGATCAAACGCGGGAAGCCTCGAAGAAGTCCGGAGGTAGCGGTTCCTTTGATCTACCCTTCCTCGATCCCTCTTTTTAAGTGGCTTTTCCAGTTTGCGAGAATATCTTCGCTTATATTATCTCAAATTTAGGGTTTGTGGAAACAGATATTTAATTATTAATTACCTTCCATAGTTGAGAACTATGCGCTTAACCAACATACTTAGGAGTTACAGGTGGAATTAATGCGGCTTCGGCTTCGTTCACCTTGTTAAGTGGCGTGATAGTGTGCGAGGTGAGAATTTCCCCTGCCCTATTTTTTTTTTGTGTGTGTGTAATTAACTGTTTACTGTTTGCGAAGTCGTAGTTATAGTTTTATTTTCCAGTGAGACGGAATGGCGTCCTCGCAGCCTTCGCAGAATGTGGAGCTGGAGGCTGCAAAGTTCCTCCAGAAGCTCATTCACGACTCTAAAGATGAGCCGGCAAAGTTGGCTACAAAGCTGTTCGTGGTGAGTTTGAGTTTTGGGGCTTTAATTTCCAGATGTTTTGCTACCGGGTTTTGTTTTTGTGACCTTGAGCTAAGTTGGGCCTCTTTTGACCAGATATTGCAACACATGCGGAGTAGTGGGAAGGAACACTCGATGCCGTATCAAGTTATATCTAGGTAGAACCTCCTCACTTTTTATGTTAGGACTGTCGTACACAGTTTATTTGGGGAGTTGTTTCTATTTGAAAAAATTAGTTGCTAATGGCTGTGGCTAATTGAAATGAACCTTGACGCACGGGATGGATCTTGTACCTCTACTCTGGGAAGAGTTGCTGAGGTTTCCTCTGAAGGCCTTGAGCCTCTACCCTGGAAAGAGTCGATTGCTATGTTAGTGTTGAAGTCTCACTTTGATGTGCCTTTCCCATCAGATAATATCTGCACCAGATGTTCAAACTACTATAATTATTGCTTGTTATCATCTTCATTCTGACCTGTAAATTGCAACATGTTATTTTTGTTCAAATGTTTGTACCAAAATCAAATTTAATTTTCTTATTGAAGGGCAATGGAGACTGTCATCAGCCAGAATAATCTTGATATTGAAGCTTTGATGTCATCACGACTTCCTCCGACCGGTGGAGGTCAAGGTGGAGATTCTGGGGCATCTTCACAGTATGCAGGTAACTTTATCTTGCCTGCTGGGAAACATTGTCTCTCGTGCAATTTTTATTTTATTTTCCTGGTGTCTGGATATTATTTTGTTCTACTTCTGATCCACAGATTTCTCCTTTTGCAGGATCTTCACCGGCCGGTGGAGTGGGAACAGAATCAAAAGGTCCTTATATTGGAAATGATCCTTCCAAAGTTGACCTGTTTTCTTCCAGTCGACCTCCTGTTGGCCCAAGTACTGGCAGCCATGATTATTATCCAGGTTCGGGGGCAAATAGAAGCAATCAGTCATTCGATCATGAAAGTCCGTCTAGTTTGGACACTAAGTCGGCCAACTCACATTCCCAAGAAAGAGGCCAGAAATCAAAGGATGGTAAAAAAGGTGCTTCGAAGAGGAGAAGAGGTGATTCATCTTTAGCTTCGGAAAGCCACGTTGACAGCTCTCAGCAATTAGATCGCAGGAAAGGAAAACTGAACAACTCACCTGGGGGACTCTCTGTTAAAGAGAGTGAAAATGCTACCTTTGGCCAGCCAGAAGCTTTGTCTGTCCATGTCCCTGCAGTCCAACAAGGGGGTTCTCTTCTTCCGACGCATGAAAGCCTTTCATCCAGGGTTTCATGGAACCAAAGTAAAGCAGGCTTACCTCTTGAAAAATCTCAAGTCCCCAGGTTTTCAAGTAATTCCACCTCCGGTAATGTGATGACAGAAATGCCTGCACAACAGTCTACATTTTCATCGCCTGCGTCGAGTAAGTCTAAGCATGGCGAAAATGCATAATGGTTCTATGTCTATGAGTATTTAAAATAAATTATGGCTTCTTGCAAGCTAAATCATGAGCGTTGCGAATGAGGATGACTGTGAAGTTTCTGTAGGTTATCTTTTCTGTAGACGTGACTGTCAATTGCTTCAATTCAAGAATACAATGTCTTAATCTATTGCTGCCATTTGTGAGGGTGAATCCTCTTTTATTTGGATGGTCTGCCGGTTGGATTATGATCCGTTCCTGTCAAATTATGCAGATTTCTTTGGTTCTTTTGGCAAGATCCCTGGTGGGATGCATGCAACTTCTGGCTCCCATGTTACGGGGGATACTAGTTTCCTGCAATTCGGTGAGACTCAGAAGAATGGGATTGGAAAAAGTGTTGCAAGTCACACTGACAAGGCCATGGAAATACAGTCTTTCCCTACAAACCGAGTGGATGACTTGCATGCATCAGTTAATTCAAACATCCTCTCTGAACAAGATGGTGGAAATTCAACAGTGTATGCAGAAGCAAATTATAGTATTCAGGTGTCTTTTCATTGCCTTGTGCTTTTGGGCTTCCTTAATACAGAACCAGAACTTGTAGTCTCGTTATCATGTTCCAATTTTAGCAGATGTCCCGAAAGGAACCTGTGGTCTAAAAACCATGTTAGTTTCTAACTGTTATTGCGCGGTGAATTTGCTTGGTGCTTGTCAATGTACAACTACATGCAACATTCCTCAACTGCTTTGGCTCATGTTATTGGTTACATTTTTTATTACGTAGATGCCTAAGTTTTCTAGATGTTGCCTAGTTAATCAATTGAGTGGCTTATTTTGTGGATATTTTTAGGGAAACGGCTTCTTTTGCTTGGCATATTATTTTGTGTTAACTGTCTCTCCCTTATGCTCTACTTGTTACCTATGGTGCAAGAGTTCAACTATCTTCGGTATTTTCTTCCTGGTATGTGTTTTAGCGATGTGGTTCAGCAGTAGGAAACTTACTGAGGGGTGTTGGAAGTTTATATAATGGAAAAACTGCAATGTGAGCTCTTTTTAATGGTGTTAGATTCAAGGTTAATGATAAGCTCTGATAAAGAATTGCACTACAAGGTTACATCAACGATCTTATGCTTGGAAGTGATCTGATATTGTGTTGCTTGTGTTCCTTCTTGTTCGATCCTCGTGGTGCGATTAATTAACCATAACAAAAAGTAAGCAGCACGACGTTTTACACCAATGTTTCCGATGAATAAGACTTGAGGCTTGAATGTTGTTCAAACCATTTACGTTGGCGGTACATTATCTCCTGCCAGTTTATTTTATATCCTTTGCCTATGTATCATGCCCCGTTCTCTTGTTATGTTTGAGAATGTGCTCTTCTTTTTCCTGCTTATTTGTGTGGAGGCCAGTGGCTTATATTCTGTAATTGGTTAGCAATAGTGTCTGCTTATAAAGATAAAGCTATAAGCAAGAGCCTACCCATGTTAGTGTCAAAGGACTGCTGAATTCTTGCTCATGTGACTACATCTGAGGGTCAACAGTTCCCTTTTCTAGTCTTGTCTTATTTCCAATGTGTCTATTGCTCATGTTGAGTTGTGTTTCATGCTAACAGTATATTGAAATTTTCAGGGCGTTCCACAAAATAGCAGTGTAGATACAATGATGGCCAGAACCTCAGCCCCTCGAGATTTGGGGAAGTCCTCTGTTTCTCAGAATCACTTGCCATCTGGGATGCCCTTTAAAGAGCATCAGCTGAAGCAACTCAGAGCTCAGTGCCTTGTGTTCTTAGCTTTTAGGTAGGTAGCGGCATTCTTGATCTCGTCATTCTTTGTGGATGAAAGTGGGAGATCTTTTGTGCTTGATTGTGATAGTGATTTGGATTATTCTTTTGTAGAAATGGTCTGATTCCAAAGAAGCTACATCTGGAAGTAGCTTTAGGAAGTTTGCTTCCCAAAGATGGTAAGGGCCATTGCTTCAAGCTTGTTCTTCGTTATTGGTGACAAGGTGTCACATATGAATAATGGCTTTGGATGCTGAATGCAGTCTGTTCTTCTTTTTTTCTGTGCCTGAAATGCAAACTTGCTTATTACTAAGATAAAATGGATGAATGAGATATTTTGTAACATGGTCCTTGTGTGTTTGATACTGGTCTGATCTCAATTAGGCTAGGCTCCAATGGACGGTGGCTTCTGCTTTGATAGAAAAAAGTGTTTGTAGCTTTTGAATTTGGACTTTTCTATTTAAATATGCCTTCTTCGTCCTGATTGTACAAGGAGCGGAGTTTTCTTTTTTAGGTGCTAGTCCTGATGGTCATAAGGAGATGGTTGATCAGAAAGGAAAGGCACAATCTTCTACAGAACTGTCTGCCATCTCCGATGTACCTATGGGATTTGGAAGGCCAAATAATCCCAAGGAAACTGACGGGGTCCTTCCAGTCGCACCATCTGGTGGAAGATTACCGGATGGAACCTCTCTATTGAATCAGGATGACCAGTTGAAACCCATTGGAACTACGATTGCTCAACCTCCTAATTTCTCAGCTGTTGCTGATGAAAGGAAATACCTTTCCGCGGCAAATTCGATGGAACGCGTAAAGCAGGGCCAGGAAACTATAGAGTCGGATCTATTTGGGATGACTGCACTACATCAACCTAATTTTGCTGGTAATGTGGGGAATTTGGGTTCCAATAACCCTACTGCTTTTACTGGAAATGGCCTCATTCACGTCGGAAGGGTTGATCAGGCTTCTCCGTCAGTGACTATGAAAACTCAGGTAGGTGCTGAGGTGGTATGGACTAGTATTTGTTGCTGTAATGATGATCTCGGGAAATCTAACTGCAGCTGTGCCTTCTCACAGCATGAGCTGCTACCTGAACGAAAGGATGATGGTTCTAGCCACTTTCAGAGAAGTGGGAATATGGTTTTTCCAGGTATCCACCTTTCTAGGTAGTAATGTTTTGTTATATTGTTCCTATAGTCTTTCCTTTTCCAAGGACATTGCAACATACATACAGGAAGGGATATATAATAAGTGGGACATTACCTCTCTGGCATTAATGTGGCAGAATTACTAAATTATGCTTCTACATTTTGCTTAAGTAGGGCTTCTTCAAGTTGGTGTCAGGTTTTTTCCTGTGCACTTTTAGTGACTGTATGCCGTTATCAATGGACGGAGATGTCTGTTGTTTATTATATGGAAAACTCTTGCCCATATTGAGCACCTTTTTAGAAATCATATTGTTTTCCTATTGCGTTAACTGCTCAACTTATGGGTATTGAGATATGTTTTTCTGTGCCAGGATTCTCTAACTAGCTTCCCTAAGATTGTTATTATGCCTTCTGACCAGGAAAATATTTGCTACTTGTTTTCCAGAGCAAGAAGATGATGAGAATTCAGCCTCTGGAGATCCATTACCTTCTCCGAGGTACACAATGTCAGAGAAATGGATTGCGGATATGCAGAGGAAAAGAGTTTTTGCTCAACAAAAATTGATGGTGAAACAGCAAAAAACAAAACAGCGAATTTCAGTTCGATTTGAGAAGTTAAAGGTTGTTTTTTATATCTTTCTTGGTTCCTTGTCTGCTCTCACTCTTGTTCTCTCATCTGCTGGTCTGTTCGGTATTGAGTTTGGTGTTTTGCTTATCTAATTATGGAACAACCAATACATGTTTGACCATGACCAACTTTGTTGATTGTTTCATGTGAATTCAGATAAGGATTTCTTATGTTGTGAGCTCCGTGGTTCTTTCTGTGAAATATTTGAGAGTTTGGAGAAACACCATTCTTTTTTAAACTTTCCGAACAATTTTGGCCATTGGAAATTCATCTCAGCAATTTGTCTTCCGCACATGAAATTTTACTTCTTTATCTGTATTAAATTCTTGTTTAATCTGTTTTTGTCGAAAATATACTGATATTCAGTTGTCTATGGAGTGCTTTAATCTCCCACACACCAAGTGGATTGTGACCTTTTAGTATGATCACTGTGCAGGAGGTTGTCAGCTTGTCTGAAGATTTGTCTGCGAAAACCAAAAGTGTGATAGAACTGAAGAAGCTCCAGTTACTACAACTGCAGCATCGTCTCAGAAGGTGCCACATTCCCTGTTACTGATTTGAGTCAGCTGTCTAGTACCTTGCCATATAGACTACTTGGTCTCTTTAAAACAGTCATAATTAAATGCTTACAATGTGATTGTTGCAGTGAGTTTCTGAGCGATTTTTTTAAGCCCATTACAACGGACATGGATCGGTTGAAATCATACAAGAAGCATAAGCATGGAAGAAGAACCCGGCAATTAGAGAAGTTTGAACAAAAAATGAAAGAAGAGCGACAAAAGAGGATCCGAGAACGGCAGAAGGAGTTCTTTTCTGAGATAGAAGTCCACAAGTATGTATCTGTTTAGCAATTTAAAGCCTTTCTGCCCTCACCTGTGGTGACTTTGAAATTTCGGTTCTTGGCTTTGCTTAGTATCTGATTTTGACATGGGTGCCAACCACAAATTTAGGGAAAGAGTTGATGATATATTCAAAATTAAGAAAGAAAGGTGGAAGGGTTTCAATAGATATGTGAAGGAGTTCCACAAACGAAAGGAACGCATTCACCGTGAAAAGATTGACAGAATTCAGCGAGAGAAGATCAATTTGCTAAAGATCAATGATGTGGAGGGATACCTGCGAATGGTGCAGGTTAGCTTGGGCATAGTAGAATTTGTTAATTGGCTGTCAACTCCTTTTTATCCTTTCTAATACCACATGTATGTTTCCGAAGGATGCAAAATCAGATCGTGTCAAACAACTGTTAAAAGAGACAGAGAAATATCTTCAGAAGCTTGGGTCCAAGCTACGGGATGCAAAGGTTATGACCAGTCGGTTTGAAACTGACATGGATGAAACAAAAACCACCGCTCTTTTGGAGAAAAATGAAACTTCTTTTGAAAATGACGATGAAAGTGATCAGGCAAAGGCGAGTTTCCTACTTTGTGTGCATGGTTTGACCCTGTTTGGTTTTAGTTTATCTGTCAACTTGCTGTCCTTTTCTATTTTGGCTGTGCGCTTTTCAGAGTGGGATCCTGCTCATTCTACTGGTGTTTGATTTTGCAGCACTATTTGGAAAGCAATGAAAAGTATTATTTGATGGCTCATAGGTAGGGACATGGTTTTGTTCTTTACTTAATTTTTTTGTTCTAAATTATGTAATTAATATTTGCCCAGGGTAGAAAGCTTTTGCAAGGAACCGTTGGCACAAAACCAATTTGATTGTACTTCAGCTGGCATTTTTTGGTTACTGCTCCACTTTGTGTCCAGGCATCTTATATGCTTTAGATTATGTTGATTGACACCTTTTATGGTGCCATGTTCATTTTTATGATGATGTATTATGGTTCAAAGAAGGCCCCTCCATGTGAAAAAGTAAAATTAAAATGAGTATGATAAACTCAGTTAATTAGAGCAATTATCCCCCCAGCTAACAGCACACCTTGAACAAATTATGTCTGTTTTTCTTTATGCTATGTAGTTAGAGGTGTACTGCCATTTTGGAGAGGTCAAAATATGATAACGAGTAGTTTAAGCTGCTGCATCACCTTTTTTAATTAATTCTCTGTCCTCTTGCAGTATAAAAGAGAGCATTGCAGAGCAGCCTACTTCTCTTGTGGGCGGGAAACTAAGAGAGTGAGTTCCTTCAGCATATGTCTTTAGCACTCTTGTTTTAGCTCGTCTTGGAATTAGACGTGGGGATACTGTCTGTTACTGTACTTGTTAACTTCCCTACTTTCTCCTTGCTTGCATGGTTGACGAACCTGTTCTGCTTGCTTGAATCCATGGAAGATGCTCTTTTTTCGATTTGTGGTTTTCTGTTGTCGTTGGTCTTTCTAGTTCATGTTAGCTCCGTGCTTGCTTGACTCCGTTATCTGAATCTGACTTGCAGGTATCAGATGAATGGACTAAGGTGGTTGGTTTCTTTGTACAATAACCACCTTAATGGAATTCTTGCTGATGAAATGGGCCTTGGTAAAACTGTTCAGGTAAGTAAAACTTGTCAAATTTTTGTCAGATTTTGAAAGGCGTTAGTGATGTTTCTTTTCATGTCAATCTAAGCCACTCCCTTTTGTTGTTAGGTTATTTCTCTTATTTGTTACTTGATGGAGACAAAAAACGACAGAGGCCCTTTTTTGGTGGTTGTACCTTCTTCTGTGTTACCTGGCTGGGAATCTGAAATCAACTTCTGGGCCCCTGGGATACATAAAATTGTTTATTCTGGGCCTCCAGAGGAGAGGCGTAGGTTATTCAAGTAATGAAGGACGCATATCTCTCTTCTTTTCTTTTCCTGTTATCTTTTCATCTTTTCTCCCCTTTTTATCTTTTCTCAATTCCTTCTTTGTACGACAGGGAACAGATTGTGCATCAGAAATTCAATGTTCTTTTGACAACATATGAATATCTGATGAACAAGCATGATAGGCCAAAGTTGAGCAAAGTACACTGGCACTACATAATAATTGATGAAGGCCATCGCATAAAGAATGCTTCTTGCAAGTTGAATGCTGATTTGAAGTACTATCAAAGCTCCCATCGATTATTGTTAACAGGGACACCATTACAGGTTCTACAATACGTTTTTCTCTCTTTAGTGTGTGCTTGTGTTCCTTCTTTTCCTTTCTGTGCCTGCCTCACGCTTGTAGTGCAGCACTTTTTGATTTGTGATTTTGTGTTTGTCTTGTACCATTGTCGTTTTTGTTGCTGGACTGTTTCTGGATTGAGTTGCTGCTGGTAGTGAGAAGTAGACTGAATTTTGTTCTCCGTGCAGAACAACCTTGAGGAGCTGTGGGCACTACTCAACTTTTTGTTACCTAATATATTTAATTCATCGGAGGATTTTTCCCAGTGGTTTAATAAACCCTTTGAGGGTAACGGAGATAGTTCTGCTGAAGAAGTAAACATGCACGAACTCATCTCATTTCTGTGATTGGTTGTTTCATTCATGTTCAAGAAAATCTGATTTGTTTCTGAACTTTTGTAGGCTTTACTATCCGAGGAAGAGAATTTATTGATTATAAACCGTCTTCATCAAGTTCTTCGCCCTTTTGTACTACGCAGGCTGAAGCATAAGGTTCTCCATTTATTTTCCCTCCTGCAGAGTAGCTTATTTCTTCTCTTCTTTGTTTATGTTTGCAGTATCTGTTCCATGTTGCTACCACAATTTTCTCTTAGTATAGATGATGGTTCTTCACTCGCTTCAAGAGTCTGTTCTCCAAGTTTAGTATTTTAAGAAAGCCAGTGGGATTTTTGCTTGATAATGGTTTAGTATTTTAGGAGTTAATTGATACATTCTCTAATTTACTCGGTAGGTTGAGAATCAACTTCCTGAAAAGATCGAGAGGCTGATAAGGTGTGAGGCCTCTGCATACCAGAAGCTTTTGATGAGAAGGGTTGAGGAAAATCTTGGCTCTATTGGTAATCCAAAGGTTGGTATCACATCTTTGCCCTGTTGTTTTTTCCTCTTGTGCGAAACTTATCCATCACAACTTGTTCCTTCATTTTATACCCAAACTGATAATGCTCTTCTTTTTGCAGGCTCGGTCAGTGCACAACTCAGTGATGGAGCTACGCAACATATGCAATCATCCATATCTTAGCCAGCTTCACTCCGATGAGGTGTGACTTCTTTTCTTGACCTATCCCAGTTTGGGTGCTTAGAATATCCATTGTGGGTACTCGAGTATTGTGCTAGTGGATCTCATATTTTTCTTGTATTATGTGGTAATTTCTGTTTGTGACATTTTCTCTTAGCGTTTTTCATTGTATTTCTGGAAACTGTTATTTGTGATGTCAGATTATTTGTTCAATCTCAGGGAAACTCTGATGGTGTCTATTTTTACTGGTTTTATTCGTTTTGAACTTGAATATTTTCTTGGAATGCTATAAACTTTATGTTGATTTCACTCTCTGCAGGTAGATAATATGGTACCCAGGCATTTTCTACCAAATATTATTAGACACTGTGGGAAGCTTGAGATGTTGGATCGATTACTGCCAAAACTGAAAGCAACAGATCATCGGGTATGCTAATGGTTTCCGGTTTATTTTATGTATTATTCCCAGGCACAAACAGGACAATCTTAGACTTAAACCTCATATTCGACATTAACGTTAGTTGGGGGCATTTGATACTTTGTCCTTTGATTTTTTCTATTTTCTGTTTTTTACTATTGTTTGCATTTATGCATGATTACTGGTCTGTGTTTCAGCTTTTATTGTGCTTTATTTGAGAATACATGGTTAATCACGGAGTGAAATGACAGTGTCTTTCATTGTGATCGAGTGTCAAGATGCTTTCCTGGGTTCTTCGGCTGTTGTAGAATCTGTTTCAAGTGGATAAATTTTCATTTCTAGATGTCCGCAGCCCTTTTCCTTATATCATAATCAGAACTCTCAATTTGTGAATATCTTAGTTTCTTTTGAGGTTTATCTGTTAAAAATTGAACCATGCAGATCCTTTTCTTCTCTACAATGACAAGGCTGCTTGACATTATGGAGGAGTATCTTACCTGGAAACAGTACCGATACCTCCGTTTGGATGGTCATACTGCTGGTGGTGATCGTGGTGCACTTATTGACCAGTTCAATCATTCAAATTCTCCCTATTTTATATTCTTGCTCAGGTAGTTGAGGAGCCTCCATGTAAAATGTCTGCTGGATGTTCTTTTTCCTTCCTGCTTTCTAGTTTCTACTCTAATCTGGTGGTTGGTGGTTCCACTGTTGCATTGTAAGTACATATGGATAGGTTGGGAAAGAGAATCAAGATCACGGGCCACCCAGTTAGAGATAAACTCTAACTAATCAATTGTTATGCCATGCATTGACTTGTAAGAGCCAGGATAAATATAGAGTACATACAAGTATAATACGAGTAGGAGCTCCAGTTACAACGTTATGCCATAAAAGTTGTCTGTCCATTTTTACCGCTGTTTGGTTTTAAAGGGAAGGTCTTTTGATGGTCTGCTCCCAATTTTCTTCCCGTTGTGTTCCTATTTTCCCCAAATTATAGTTGTTCTTCCCTTCTCTCATATCTGAACCTTGCACTGGGTATTCCATATGGAGTAAGTGGTGGAAGTCTGTGTTTATCATTAATATTGGATTGCATTTTACATATTTTTGAGGAAACTTTAATGCGTTTATGATGCCCTTTTTTCTCTTGCTTGTTGACTAACATTTCAAATGTATTTGCAGTATAAGAGCCGGTGGTGTTGGTGTCAATCTTCAAGCAGCTGACACTGTAATTATATTTGATACTGATTGGAATCCTCAGGTTTAGATGATATCCCTGCCGTGCTCTCATTTCTGGAACTTGATTTTTGGATTCTAACAGTGGCCTTGATGCTTGTGGGTGTACTTTAGGTTGATCTGCAAGCGCAGGCTAGGGCTCACAGGATTGGCCAGAAAAGGGATGTGCTTGTTCTTAGATTCGAGACAGTAAGATTTAGCTTAAGTCGGTTATGACATGTCATTTTTCAGTAACTATTTTGTTATATGTTTTTTCCTTGCGGTAGCTCCCCCAAGTTTGGAGATCATCTGTGTTTCCTTTTGTCCTTTTTTTTTTAACTTGAACCTTATGATTTTCATTTTTCAATGGTATCTAGGTCAAAACTGTTGAAGAACAAGTCAGAGCTTCTGCTGAACATAAACTCGGTGTTGCCAATCAGAGCATTACTGCTGGATTCTTTGACAATAATACCAGGTAAATCCTAGTGGTTCTTGTGAAAATATCAACAACGTAGTTACGTAGGATTCTGTTTAAGGGATATTGTATTATAGAAAATCTGCAATGTGTTTACAGTGCAGAAGATCGACGAGAGTACCTTGAAGCGCTCTTGAGGGAGTGCAAGAAAGAGGAAGATGCTCCTGTTTTGGACGATGATGCTCTAAATGATCTCATAGCACGCAGGTACCTTTTTTCTCAATTTTCACAGCATTCTCTTCATGAATATCAGTCTTTTTTTTAAGCTCGACATCATATCAGAGCAGCAGCTATTTGGTTACATAGGAGTTCTCGTGTCTGTGTTTGGGAGTCTAGAAGCTTGATTTTCACTTTTCAGATTTTCTAAGAATGCCCTTGCCATACTTCTTTTGGAATGTCCACACAACTTCAGCACCTTTTTTCTGTCAGCGGAAATTATTTGAGTCAAATTCAGGTGCTGCTGTTCAACTGCATGTTGATGTGATCTCTGTCATTCTGAACAAACGAGAATCTTTGAGGAACTCCTTGAGTACCAATTTTATGGACTCGTTACACTTTCATCTAGAAATTGCAGATGAATGACGCACTCCTGCAAGTAGTAGGCAGGCCTACGTAGAAAAGATTAATTGCTACTGAGGTTTCATCTTCAGCTTGATTTATGTGTACAGTCCTAATGAAGCATATATATCTTTTTGCTATGTTCTTTGACCCTTTTTGCTTGTTCAGTCTTTTTACATGATTGAATTCTCACTGCTATTTACATGTAATTGCAGTGAGTCTGAGATTGATATATTTGAATCAATTGATAAAAGGAGGCGAGAAACTGAAACGGTAAGGGATCAGTTAATTTTCATTGTAGTTTACATATTGGTGGAACAATCACTGTAAAGTGAATGTATGATATATTTGAAACAATTGATAAAAGAAGGCGAGAAACTGAAATTGTAAGGAATCAGTTATTTGACATGGTAGTTTATCTATTGTTGGAACAATCTCTGGAAAGTGAATTTAGTATGATTTCCTGACTTGCCAAAATTTGTATCGTGCAGGGCATATGGAAGCAAATGCTGAAGGATCAGGGATTAGAAAATTCTGATGCTGTATCTTTGCTGCCTTCTAGACTGGTGACAGATGATGACCTGAAAACATTCTATGAGGTAATTAAGTCATACGATGTACCAAAGGCAGCTGAGGCTTCCAATGGTGGAATGAAGCGGAAGGGCCAGTATACTGACACCCAGCATTATGGGAGGGGCAAACGTGCAAGAGAGGTACCATTAAGAATATAATTGCTCAGGGTTCTGCTTATAATTTATTTGTGTTCATATTCATGTTCCTTATCCTTTTTTAGGTGCGGTCCTATGAAGAGCAGTGGACTGAAGAGGAATTTGAAAAATTGTGTCAGTCTGACTCTCCGGGATCCCCATCCTTAAAGGAGGAGGACAGAGAATGGAACTTGACAAAGGATGCTGTTGGTAGTTCTGATCGTCATGCTCCACTTCCTGCACGAGCACATCTTGTGGAGCCTCCTGCTCATCTTGTGGAGCCTCCTGCCCATGTTATGGAGCCTCCCGCACCACCACGTGCTGAAGAGATTACACCACCACCAAAGAGGGGTCGTGGTAGACCAAGACGAGTAGCTATTGACAAACCTGCTACTGCTGTAGTAGTTTCAGCACCTCCTGCAGCTGGCAATACAGATGTGGAGTTACTGAAAGGAACTGAGCTTAGTTCTTTGAATTCCCAGCCGAGTTCTTCTCCAGGTTCTTCGAATGTTGGAGGCAATGGTGGTCTCGTGCCACAACTTGGTGCTGCAATTGCTCCTGGCCCTCTGCCGGTAGCCACTTCTGTTCACACTTTTGGTTCAGATGTTGCTGCTGCTCAGCATTCTGTACCTACGGTATCACGAGGAAGAGGTCGCAAGGGCCATGGTGAAATTCTACCTCCTAGGCGAAGGGGAAGGAAACCAGGGCCAGTACCTGCTGTCAGTAGTGTGGCTGTTTCCAATCCTAATAGTGTCGGTCAATCTATGGATAGTGTCAGCACAATGCCTGCCATTGTCATGGGTGGACCTGTTTCTGGTGCTCATGGAGTCCAACATCTTGCTAACATGCCTACACCTGTCCCCACTGAGGGTAATTCTGCTGCCACTCGTCATTCTGAAGCATCCTCGGTGATCATTGCTGTCAGTCCCAGCATTGAGTCCTCCGCTTCTCCTTCAGTTGTGGTAGAGAATAAGGAGTCAAACCAAATGACTCAGAGTGGTGAACCACCTCGACGCAGAGGAAGGAAACCCATAGCAGAAAGCAAGTATAATCTCATGGGAAGTAACCAAGAGAATGAAGGTCAGAAATCATTTAGTTCTGAAATCTTAGCTGGCCAAGGTAAGAATTCACTGCTTCTGTTATTCATTACAAGGAGCATGTATTACTTTGCTTTCCTAGCCATGACACTGAGTAAAATTGCGTGTCCAGGATATTCGGGGAACATTCAGGATTCTGTTGTTGATGTGGCCGATGCAGTTAAAACAGATATGCCTGCTGAAAAAGTCACTGTCCTTGTTGGTCAGGATGAGACGAGGGCTGGACCTGGACCATTGTCAACCAAAACCATTGATAACCCTTCGGCTGGTTCTGTTTCTTTAGATGGTGTTGGAAAACTTGTACATGAAGTTCCTGTTGTGATTGCATCAGCCTCTCAGCCTATTTCAGGATTTCTTCCTGTATCTTTAGCCTCCCAAAGCAGCCCTGCTGATGCTATTCAGGGTAAAAGGCAAGGTCGTAGAGGTAGCAGTGGAGTTGAAGGACCTCGACGTAGGGGAAGGAGACCAGGTTCAGCATCCTCTAAAGTTGAAGTCTCAGTTGGTCTGGACCCAAAATTAGATCTGCCAACAACTTACAAATCAAAGGATGCGTCAGGGAGTATGACCATGTCTCTCAGAAGTAGGCAAGAAACAGATCCCAAGTTGTTGGCAAATGTTGTCCAGGTACACATGAGTGAAGGGGGCAATATATGTTTAGTCTGATGTCTTCCCTTTTATAGATGAAGTGTTTCCCTGTCAAATACCTGTTAAATCATGAGTTCAGGGTGTAGTTTAACTTCTTTCCTAGAGTTTCTTCTACGTAAACTTGATGATACTTTTTTCATTTCCTCATTTCTCCAGGAATCCAATTCACCAGGAGTTGTGGCTCGAGACCTGAAGAGGAAAGAACCTGGGGGAACTCCTACTGTTGGCCAATTACAGACAGCTGACGTAACTGGTGTCGCTCGTTTAATGAAAGAAATTTTTTCGGAGAGTTCCTCCTTTAAAAATAAGACTGGTGATTCTTCTAGATCTGACTCCAGAAGTACCACTCATGCTCGTGCATTCAATAATGCTCCCGTGGAGGTGCCAAAAAGCCAAAGTTCAGATGATAAGGCATGCCCCACCTCTGTGCCTACTCTGGTTTCAGGTGTTATGGTTGATAGCTCGAGACAATCTGGTACTACCATTAATATTGATTTCGATGATGGGCCCCCTGGATTTGGTTCTAGTAACAAAAAAGATAGCATGTCAAAAGCACCTCTGATGTCATCTCCTATTGCAAAGAGCGGTAATGATAGTATGATGGCTGTTGATCCATCTGGTTCTCTCTCTGGAGACTGCAAATCTCCTCCTGTTCAGGATCTTTTGAATTCCAAAACAAGTTGTGAACCCTCGCCAAAAGAATCCTTGGAATCTTCTAGATTTTCTCTTACTCCAGATGTCACAGGTGTTGTAGAAGGTGCTGGTGTTGATAATGCCGGAGAGGTTAAGCCCACATGTTCTAGCTCCTGTGATTATGGCTCAGCAAGATCGCCTGCTGTGAGCAAGAAGGATCCTGCTACTGAAAGTCAGCCATCACTTAAAGAATCTGAGTCTCCTGCTGCTGGTGTTGAAACCCTCGAGGACACATCTATAGCATATGAGAGGTCCATTGATGGTCTCGTGGGTAGGAAGGATCCCGTTACTGAAAGCCAGCCATCACTTAAAGAATCTGAGTCTCCTGCTGCTGGTGTTGGAACCCTTGAGGAAACATCTATAGCATATGAGAGGTCCATTGATGATCATGTGGGTAAGAAGGATCCTGCGACTGGAAGCCAACCATCACTTAAAGAATCCGAGTCACCTGCTGCTGATGTTGGAACCTTTGAGGAAACATCTATAGCATATGAGAGGTCCGTTGATGATCCTGTGGTTGATGTATCTCCTCCTGCTACCAAAGATGTGGACACTGTGAGGTCTGACATGTGTCCTGCGGAAGTAATAACTGCTGAATACACTGGTGTAGATGATGTCAAAAGCCAAGCTACTCTTGATAATCTAGTTGTTGGAGCTGCTGAAAGCCAGCCATCACTTGAAGAAACTAAAACTCCTGCTGCTGTTGTTGGAAACCTCGAAGAGTCATCTATAGCATTTGAGATGTCCGTTGATGATCCTTTGGTGAATGCAGCTGCTCCTGCTACTAAAGATGCCGATACAGAAACTGTGAGGTCTGACTTGTGTCCTGCAGAAGCAATAACTGCTGAATACACTGGTGAAGATGTTGTCAAAGGCCAAGCAGTTCGTGATAATCTAGTCATCGGAGCTGCTGATGCCGAGCCATTACTTAGAGAATCCGATGAGTCTCCTGCTGCTGGTGTTGGAACCTTCAAAGCAACATCTATAGCATCTGAGAGATCTGGTGATGATATGTCGGTCGATGTATCCGTGCCAGCTACTAAAGTATCAGATGTGGGATCTGTGAGGTCCGACTCGTGTTTTGCAAAAGCAATAACTGCTGAATACAGTGGTGAAGATGTTAAAAGCCAAGCAGTTTTTGATAATCAAGTTGTTGGAGCTGCTGAAACCCAGCCATCACTTAAAGAATCTGAGGAGTCTCTTGCTGCTGGTGTTGGAACCCTCAAGGAAACATCTATAGCATCTGAGAGGTCCGGTGATGATCTGTTGGTCGATATATCCTCTCCCACTACGAAAGATGCAGATGTGGGCTTTGTGACGTCTGACTCGTGTCCTGTAGAAGCAATAATTGCTGATGGTGAAGATGTTGCCAAAAGCCTTCTTGATAATATAGTTGTTGGAGCTGCTGAAATCCAGCCATCACCTAAAGAATCTGAGAAGTCCCCTGCTGCTGGAGTTGGAACCATCAAAGATCCTCCGATGGATATAACTGCTCCCGCTACTAAAGATACAGATGTGGGCACTGTGAGGTCTGACTCGTGTCCTGGAGAAGCAATGACTACTCATTACACTTGTGAAGATGCTGTCAAAAGCCAAGCAGTTCTTGATAATCTAGTTGCTGAAACCCAGCCACCTCTTGAGGAATCTGAGGAGTCGCCTGCTGCTAATGTTGGATTCCTCAAGGAAACATCTGTAGCATCTGCGAGCTCCGTTGATGATCGTTTAGTGGATGTATCTGCTCCCGCTGCTGAAGATGCAGATATGGGCACTGTGAGGTCTGACTCATGTCCTGGAGAAGCAATGGCTGCTGAATACACTGGTGAAGATGTTGTCAAAAGCCAAGCTGCTCTTGATAATCTAGTTATTGGAACTGCTGAAGCTAGCCGGGATGAGTCGGAGCTTCCATGCGCTTACAATGATCATAACAGCAAGAGTATGCCAGGACTTGACATTCCAGTTACATCCAAGTGTATTGCTGCCGAGCGTGCTGACTTTTGTTCCTTGGAGAAGCAAGCTTCTGGTGGCATGGCTACTGAAGACATTGAAATGATAAAGCTGCACCAAGGGCTTCATAAAGGAAATACTGAACACAATGGCTCTTCTAAAGACACAGATTTGTCCAATTCATCTTTAGTTTTGCCCCAGGATATCGCTGCTATATCTGTTGGTGTCCAGATTATCGAGGAAAAGGTTGACAGGTCCATGCCAGAGTTGGATAATACTGGGGCCGAGTGTGGTCAAACCTCCCCGGCTTTGGAAGATTCAACAGCTCATCTTTGTGCTGCTCTTGAGAATGAAAGGATGGATGGTTGTCAGGTATGCTCAACAGTGATGGACAACTAATTCCAAGTGATCCAATTGTGGTTGGTTTGGTATTAAGCTTTCGTGCTCTATTCTATGAACATTAGCTAAGTTTTGTGTCCGGCCTCCAAAATATTCTCACTTCCTAAAAGTGCTCAGTTCTTGCACCTGCAACAAAATTCAAGCAACATCTGCAGCCAATGCAGTTTTTATGTTCAAACATATTTTTTGGAGGACAAATGTAACCCTTTTTATCTTATACTTGCCCTTCAAAATATAACCTCTTGTATGCTCCATAAATTTGACCTTCTGCAGCTTGCCTCATGTTTTTTTGATGAATGAGTTTGCACTATTCTCTTGTTATCTCATCCCTTTTTAAGTTTTTTTTCCCATTATATGGTGCCCTTTTGTACAATGGCACGTCTCTGAATGATTTCTTTTCCCAGGATGGCCCAGGACAAAATAATGCTGTTCCTCAAGTTGCTGATCGAGTAATCACAGACGACGGTGACCTCACTCTGGATATCCAGCAAGATGGTTTGCCTTTGCCTTCTGTTGTCATGGAGGAAAACAAGATTGATTGTTTAAGCAATGAAAGTCCTGCAGGTGGCATATCAGCATTGGAACAGCCACCTGAAGCAGAAAAAACCGAAGATGGTGGGTTGTCTCACAGTGTCTTACCTTCATCTGCATTGATGCTGGGGCAAGAAGATCACAAATCGCAGCTTAACCAGGATCCACCTTTGCTTTCCGTTGTAATGGAGGATAACAAGATTGATTGTTCGAGCAACGAGGGTCGTGCTGGCTTATCAGCATTGGAACAGCCATCTGAAGCAACGACTGAAGATGGTCAGTTGTCTCAACCTGGGGCCCCACCAAATCATTCCTCAAAAGACGGTGTCTTACCTTCATCTGCAGTGATGCTGGAGCAAGAAGATCACAAAATGCAGCTTGACCAGGGTTTATGTGGCACCTCAGATCTGGCAGAGAAAATAGAAGATCCTGAAGCGAAAGAGATTGGCGGAACTGATATATCACAAGGTAGTTCTTCCCTTGATAATGCATCTGAAAGCTTGTCTCTTCCTTTATCGTGCCCGGTAACAGTAGAGGGCAAGGGCTCTATTGACAAGGATTCGGTTCGCCAATCTGTGGCATCTGAACCAGATGAAGCAGACGCACGAGATGATAGTAGGATGGGACTGAATGATTTTCCAGATAATACAACAAGATTGTATGAACAGATGGCATCGGAAAAGGGTTCAGAATCGCTCAGTACTGATAGTGGAAACCATGGCCCAATGGAGACAAACCAGGTTGAGGACCTTGTGTCTTCGCAATTATCAGGAAGTGTGTTTTTCTGCAAGCCTATCTTGCAAATGGGGGAGAACAGAAATGAAAGTTCGTTGGAGAGAGATCCACCTGGCTGCTCCGGAGCCTATGGAAACATTGAAGTTCCACAACCTGAAGTCGCTGATCAAATGATGGTTGATGTTTCTGTGAGCACCGGGTCGGTCACCAGGGATGCATCTCAGACTTGTGACTCCATATCGCCAGAACCAGAATCTCTGCCTATATCTTCAACTTCGATGATAGTGAGTGCCGTAGTTGAGGGTTCATCCGAAGCTTCAGAACCTAAGGTGTCTGATCAAATGATTGCAAGCAACACATGTATCTCTGCAATAGAAAACTCAGCTGGTGTGATTCAGCCAGCATCCTTGTTAGAGGAAGCAATGGCTGTAAGTCAACCTGAAACCTACGAGACAGGTATAGCTGAAGTCCCTGGAACTTTGGAAGGTCTGCAAGCTAAAGTGGCTGATCCCACTGACATCGGTAATGCATGTGTTTCTGAGCTGGAAATATCTGTTCAGCCAACATCCACTTCAAACCAAGTAATCATTGAAAGCCTAACAAAAATCTCTGAGACTGAAGGGGGTGATCAATTGGCCATAACTACTACATCTGTTTCTGAGCCTGAGAAACTGGTAGACATGGTTCAACCAGAACCCATCTTGGAGGAGCATATGGATGGAATAAACCAGACAGAAGTCTCTGAGTCTCGTGAAGCTGAGGGCGGGGTTGAGTTGGGCACTTGTACTTCTGAACCAGAAAGTAAATCTGTAAACTTGGTGCCTCCAGCCTCTGTATTTGAGGAGCAAACAATTGAGAGCCAGGTCGCAAGCCCAGAGACGGCTAAAGATGAAAGGAAAAACGAAATGAACTTGGCTGATCCATGTGCTTCTCAGTCAGAAAATACACCCCGTAGCTTCGTTCATCTAACGTCTGCTTCAGAAGAGGTTACTGAAGTTCAACGAGAGGCTTCTGCTACTGGCGAAACAGAAATTTGTGTCGAGATGCGAGTTGCTGATGCTTGTGTCTCTGACCCTGAAGATGAGTCGGCTAAAGTGTTCCTGCCAGCTTCGTCAGAGGAGCGAATGAATGGAAGCGAGACATCCGTGCCTGAAGACCACCAGCACCGGAGCTCAGCAGAAAAGGAATCATGTGAAGATCTTGTACCCCACACTGATGAGGAAGAGCCTGAAGTTCCTCCAGAGGATGATTTAGGGAAGGGGGATACATGTGCTGTTACTTTACTCGATAATGAGCCTGGAAACATAGACTTGCTAGCACCACTCTCGACAGTGCAGGAACAGTCTCTTGAGGAGTTGCATCCGAATATGTCAGGGGAAACTATGCAGCATGATGAACCCATTTCGGAAAACTTACCAGATGACTTGGTTTCACCTTCTGCTGCTGCCGCCGCAGCAGCAACAGAGGAAAAGATCAATGCCTTATTCGAGGACAACTTAGAATCTGATCCAAACGGTGCCGGCAACGAGCCAGGTGATCACAACCAACCGATGTTGGGCGGGGAAGAAAATGCCGTTGAGCCATCTGAAGACAGTCCTGTTGTATGCCGATCAGAAGCGGCCAAGTAACCGTAATCTCGGCCATGTAACCATCTGCGCGAAGGATTGATCTTGTGGCCATGTGTAGCTGACTAAATGGTGAACTGACGCATATATAAAGTCTCGTAGGAAGCAATCCGTCGATCTTTTGGCTATTCCTTGAGCTTTTGGCTTGCATCCGAAAAAGCAAGGTCGAGGAATGCGCGATGCTGACTAGAAAATTCGGTTGTACTTGTACATACTTATGTAGTTCCGACTTCAGAACTGAAAACTTAATGGCTCTATATTTTGCTGAATATTATTATGGTGAACAATGTAGTGAGCAGTGGACCAGTATCGAGTCGGTAGTTCCAGAAGAAGCATCATATTGCGTTTAATGTATCAAATTTGATACTAGGAATGTCTTTGATAAAATTTAATTTTTAAAGATTCAAATTTAAATTAGTTCGAAAGTTGGACTTCCAAGTACTTCTGGGTGTCCCTCAAAACTGACGTTCTTTCCAAAGGAACATGGATCCCGACAACGTTTTGTTAAGCAATTCTCCTATCAAACTGATTTTCCTTCCATGCAATTTTCTTCCAATTCTTGGTCGACACCACTTCAACGTGATCATTGTTAGAATTTGAGCAGATTTGAATTGATTTTTTTCAAATTTGAATTCCTTAAAATTCTTTTTATTTTGACCATGTAAATCTATGTCAATTTACTCAACATCAAATATTGATTTTAACCGACTGAATCAATTTCGAGTCCAAGATGAAGTTTTTTTGGTCAACAGGTAAATTTAGGTAGTTGACCTAAATTTTCGAGTTCTTGATGATCGTAAGATTCGTATCCTCTCAATACAAATTTAAAATCAGACCCATTTTCATCTTTCGACAATTGTATTGGTAGACTGGTAGTTCAAGATGAAGTTTGATAAAGTTCAATACCTAATTATTTATTATTCTTACTAGCTCTGACTTCTGAACTGGAACGGTAATTTTTCATAAACAAACAAAAAATAGAAGGAAAAAAAAAACACGGCTCCGGCGTAGTAGCGGCCGCCCAAATGGAGAGCACCGGGAGGAAGAACCCGACCCTACTATGCGCTCCGGTGATGAGGGATTCGGTGGAGAAAGTGGTGGCCGATATTAACAGGGCCAAAGCTGGTGGGGCCGACCTAGTGGAGGTCCGTTTGGACAGCTTCGGGACCCCGATCTCCGACCCACGCGCCCTCCTCGACGCCATTATACGCGCCTCCGCCTTGCCTACTCTCTTCACTTACAGGTACTTCTGTTAGTTGACTAGTTGGGGAGGAAGTCAAAAGGAGGGGTTTTTTTTTTTTACATGTTTGATTTAATGTGGGAACAGGCCGAAATGGGAAGGCGGGCGGTACGAAGGGGACGAGAAGGAGCGGTTGGATGTTCTCCGGTTGGCCATGGAGCTCGGAGCTGATTATATCGATGTCGAGCTTCAGGTTTGCTTCAATTTGTTTGGATTATGGTTATAAATGCTGAAGGGTCTTTCGAGGGGTCAAATCGTCCGCGATGTGGGAGTCAGTCTGGTCAAACTAAGGATTCTGTTATTGCTAATATTGTAGCTTGGATATACTAATGCTTAGATGTCGTTAATCATCTCTGTGAAGGTTGCTCGTGAGTTTAATGATTCGTTACACGGGAAGAAACACCCAAACTGCAAGGTCATTGTTTCCTCTCATAATTATCGGAATACTCCTTCGGTTGAGGAACTTGGTAACTTAGTGGTACAAATACAAGAAGCTGGAGCTGATATAGTGAAGATCGCAACCACGGCTGTCGACATTACGGATGTGGCCCGCATGTTCCAGATAATGGTTCATTGTCAAGTAAGCAGTGTAGGCCATGCTCGATATAATTGTCAACATGGAAAAGTGCAATCTTGAATTGGAAGAAGTTAGATTTGTCCAATAACCACGTGTATACTTTGGAGGGTAATAGCATGAGTAAATTTGTCCGATTTTGCTATTTATCGAGACTTTCATTCTCGAATAGTTGCGGAAATTCATGCTTCAGATCTTATGAATTTAGCTGGATGGGCCTGCTTTACCAACCTTGTGTATCTTGTGTATGTGCCTCAGGTGCCTATAATTGGGATTGTTATGGGTGATAGAGGTCTGATTTCACGGATACTCTGTGCGAAATTTGGTGGGTTCCTCACTTTTGGTACGCTTGAGTCAGGAGTAATTTCTGCTCCTGGACAACCAACAATGAAGGATCTTCTGGAACTTTATAACTTAAGACAAATTGGACATGATACTAAAGTCTATGGTATTATTGGGAATCCCGTTGGCCACAGCAAAGCCCCTGTCCTGTACAATACAGCGTTCAAATCTGTTGGTTTCAATGGAGTTTATGTCCATTTATTAGTGGATGATGTGGCACATTTTCTCCAAACATACTCATCAACAGATTTTGCTGGATTCAGGTTGTTCTTTGCAACAAGAGATGACATTAATATTTTCCAGTGGTTTTTCTTTCTCCATCAGTCAGTCTTCTGCTTTTGAGTCAAAATGCATTTTGCAAGAACCTCGGACTGGTTGGGCGATTCCTGAATTGTCTGTGCTGTCAGCTTGTCACTTACCTTCGTTCATGCTGCAGTTGTACCATTCCGCACAAAGAGACTGCTCTCAAGTGTTGCGATGAGGTGGACCCAGTTGCAAAGGTACTGCCCATTTTAGTCAGTAGTTCATAGTTCTATTCATCTCTGATGCCTCACTTTTTCAGGCAATTGGAGCTGTTAATTGCATCATCAGGAGACAGAATGATGGGAAATTATTTGCTTGCAATACAGACTATGTAGGTGCTATAACTGCAATTGAGGATGGACTACGAGGTTCTATTCTCTTAGACAAGCTTCTTATGTCTTAAGGTAGATAATTCATCTCACATTTCTGACATATCATCTTTGCAGCTTCCGGAGAAAACGGATCTGCAGCTTCACCTCTAGCCGGTAAGCTGTTTGTTGTCATTGGTGCCGGTGGTGCTGGCAAAGCTCTTGCTTATGGAGCAAAAGAAAAGGGAGCAAGAGTTGTCATTGCCAATCGTACATATGGTGGGTTTGCCTCTCTCATTCTTCTTCTATGTAGTTCTTTTTCAGTTTCTCCAGAGGATCATCATAGGTTTGCATGTAGCTCCTCATCTTAGTTATAAAAATTGTTCTTTCACTCCCAGAGCGAGCTAAACAACTCGGCGACATAGTCGGAGCAGATGCTATAACTCTTGCAGATCTGAATAACTTCCACCCAGAAGATGGAATGATCCTTGCAAACACGACTTCAATTGGGATGCAACCAAAGGTTGAGGAAACACCCATTTCCAAGGTTGTCTCCCTCTCGCATCATCCAATTCTGCAACATCAAGTTCATACTACAATTGATAAATTTTTGGAGCTTATGGTTATAGTTTGTTGTTCGAAGGTGTTACACAGACTCTAGTCTGGAAATATATGAATCCAGTATTTGATGTTCATACAGTCCAAACAACTTTTTTTTTCACATCTTCAATTAGATTGTTGGTGTTACTAGAAATCATGATATTTTCTGTCAACGTAAGTGGAAGGAGATTATGTCTGGAAGTGAACAAATTCTTGTTTTTGCAGGATGTTTTGAGGTACTATTCTCTGGTTTTCGATGCTGTTTACACACCCAAAATTACCAGACTCTTGAGAGAAGCCGAGGAATCTGGAGCCACGACGGTTACGGGGCTGGAGATGTTCATTGGGCAAGCCTATGAACAGTATGAAAGATTCACAGGCCTACCTGGTACGATCTCAATATTTACACGCTCCCATTAGCTTCTCCAAGTTCATACTCCATTTAACTGCCGGATGACTCGAAATCATGTTCCATTTGCATCTTGCAGCACCCAAGGAACTATTCCGGAAAATCATGGGAAACTACTGAAGTGTCCACCATTGATCTTCTCGACGTGGTGGCTTTCCTTGTCCCCAAGCTGGCTCCATTTCTTCCGAAGATTGGAATCCGACATGGGGACAACTCGGTCGCTACGATGACGTAATTCATCTGTAGATCGTAGAAGCTCTCTTCTCTTCTATTCAATTTGTGACGTTGGAAATATTGGTCGCCATTGTTGCATGTCCCGGGATAATATGCTGTGTTCTTAATTTGCAGGCTGACTGATGATGATTGCGACACTGAGTTACTCTTTTGATTAAACATGTTTGAAGCTGACTACACTTTAATCTAACTCCGGTCTCTAACCCAAATTTGCTACGTTTTAATCAGTCTGTCTCATAATACTAATTTCTTAATAAAGAAGCATCACATTCAAACTTTGGCTAATTTAAGTACTTTCTAAATAGAGTGACAACATTAAACTCCTAAATCAGTAGTGAATATTACGGTAGACACAAGATGGTCGTGGAAAAAGATAACTATACCTAATAAACAAAATACATAACAAACAAATGAAGACAATGGATAAAGAAAGTCAAAACATCCTTATGTTTGCACACTAGATACTGGTATAAAACATGTTCAGTCATGATGTAATGAATTGTTCAATATTACCTAGTCATGATACAATATTTCGAATAGTTATAATAAAATGGTTTGCTTTACATGATAATATAAAAAATATGATTCCTAATCCGATCCTTTAAATGTTAATTTAAGTAGTATATATGATTTATTAAATACTTGGATTCCTAAATATTTGATCTATGTTTTCCTAAATAGTCATTTTTTTACAGCAAAATAAACCTAAATAGTAAATAGTACCACTACTTGGGCCGGGATTTATTCCATAGGATTTAGAATGATCTTTGGTGATACCCAATCCTTGCTCCAATATTTTCGAGAAAACCGCACCGGTAAATTAGGGTTAAATCAGGAAAGAATCGTGTTAGGTGGATCCCACAACCGAACAATGCCATAACGCACCTTCTTCAACCAAGCATCATCTCTCTCTCTCTCTCTCTCTCTCTGGGCTTCGCTCGAGGACAAGGTACGAACCCTTTGTTCTTCTCTTATATGCTCAACTTACCCACTGTTTAATTTGTTCCTTGGATGTCGAAAATCGGAAAAAAATTGAGTCTTTGGCTTAGCACAAAAGTAAAGATCGTATTTTTTTGTGGTGTGGGTTCTGAGTCTGAATTAACTTCGTATGTCTGAGAATTTTGGCTTCGTCGTATTTGTGGTTTAGATGGAGATCGAATCGAATCAAGATTTGGCAATCAGGATCAAGGGCATTGCCGAGACGATGATGCACTTTGGGGATTTTGTGGCGGCTCGTAATTTTGCGCTTAGGGCCCAAAAACTGCATGCGAACCTGGAGAATATATCCGAGATGCTAATGGTTTGTGAAGTGCACTGTGTTTCGGAGCAGAAACTTATTGGTGGCGAGATGGACTGGTGTGGGATCCTTCAGGTTGAGGAAACAGCTGACGATGCCGCGATAGAGCAGCAGTATATGAAGTTTGCTAGCCTATTGCACCCCGAAACAAATACTTATCCAGGCGCGGAAGCTGCTTTTAAGATTATCAAGCAAGCAAAGACGGTGCTTTTAAGCAAATGTGAACGATCCTCCCCTCGTTGTGAAGACATTGAAGGTACGGATCAACCAGTGCCATCTAATGGGTCAGAAGGGGTAACAGCCGGTTCTGGGAATTCTGGGTATCGAGATAGTCATAAAAGCGAAGGAGACGATCCTTTGGACGTGCAGAAAGTACAAGATGGAGCAACTACACCAGCCACTCCGCCAGCAACCGACTCAATGACTGAAGCAACAGCAACTCCGTGCAGGGAGGATGACTTTGATGAGGATGGTATTGGCACAACCAGTGATAATTCTGAAGATGTCTTATTGCGAGACCTGATAAAATGTGGGAAGGTTAATGGTGGGAAGAAGCGAAAAGAGAGTCCAAGTGAAAGCCATGATCTTGTTAGGAATGAGAAAATCATCAAGCGATCACCAAGGAAACTATCTGGTTCGGCTGATGAAGTAGAAGATCGGGAGGCATTGGGAAATGGTAGCCCGCAGAGACATCCTGAAGATGACCTTAATGGAAGGTCAGTTTCAATCAATGATTTGAGCAGCAAGAGTCCAGTGTGCTACGAGTATGCGGATCCAGAATTTAACGACTTCGACAAAGACCGGCAAGAGGGCTGTTTCAGGAAAGGACAGATTTGGGCTGTTTACGCAGACCCCGACACAATGCCCAGATATTATGCACATATCAGAAAGGTTGCCCCTTCTGGGTTCGACTTGCAGATAACATGGCTGGAGCCATTGACGGGCAACAAGAATAAAAGACGTCGGAATGACAAAACCTTTCCTGCTGTTTGTGGTTTGTTCGAGCATGGAGAATCTGTGCGTGCAGAGCAACGTACTCAGTTCTCTCATTTGGTTCATTGGAAACAAGGCAGCTCCAAGAAGACTTTCAGGATATTTCCAAGAACGGGTGAGACTTGGGCTATCTTCAAGAACTGGAACATGGTCCGCAAATCTGACAAGCATGTAAAAAGAAAGTACAATTATGAAATCGTGGAGATCCTATCGGAGTACAACTACACAACCGGTGTCAATGTTGCGCCCTTGGCCAAGGTGAATGGGTTTGTTAGCGTCTTCTCTCGATCTGCAGACGTTACGGTGAGCACATTCCAGATCCTGCCTGGTCAGCTCACCCGTTTCTCTCATAAACTTCCATCCTTCAAACTGAGTGGGAAGGAAAGGAAGGGTCTGCCAGAAAGCTGTTATGAGATAGATCCAGCTTCTCTGCCGGAAAGTATCTGCCCGCCGTAACTCTCATCTTAGCATTCTGCTGTCTCGATAGCGATTCCCGCATTCCGCAAGCCATACGTTCTGCCGATAGAAACGGTAGTCGCGTCGATCCCGTAGGCAGATAGCAAGAACACGGGGATGGGATGGTCACGGCCTTCTGCCATGAAAAAACATGAATTGTATAATTTTTTTTCTTTTATGTTCATTCTGTATTGACTTTCCGGTACATCTACTGCTGTGCCCGGAACCCGAAACCGAACCGGTCCGGCTTGACGGTCTATATCCGATTCGGATCAGTACTGATGCGGTCACGGTCCGGTACCGGACCGTGCCCGCTTCATGTATTAACTCACATAAATATAATTAGTTTCAGATTAGCCTCTAGTTGTTGATCGGAGTCCTATTATTTTTTGTCTGGTTGAAATTGAGGAACAAAAGATCTCTAATCTTTATTCATTAAACTCCAAAGCAATAGTTTTTATTTTTTTTCGCAGAAAACTCCAACACAACAATAGTTTATAACCAAAGTAATGTGACAACGATAATAAATTATTTTCCGGTAAGTACCAAACTACCCCTAAAAAAGGTTAAATAAAAGAGTCACCCGCCCGTCCATACGACAGGTCAAAGAGTTGTCCCTTCGGTCGGCAGCACCAAGTTCCCAAGCAAAGACTCCGTTCTTCTTCTTCTTCTTCTTCTTCTTCCACTGCGAGAAGAAGGTCCCACTTTGACACGTGGCAATCCCACCTTGAAGTCCTCAGCTCTTTCCGCCGTCTTGAAGATATGATATGCGCTCCGAATTGTTCAAGACCACCTCAAGTATCGTCCACCTCGCACGGTCCGGGCTCATCTCGCAAGCACGCCAGCTGTTCGACGGAATGCCCACCAGAGACGCCATCGCCTGGAACTCGATGATTTCAAGCTATTCCCAACTGGGTATGTTCCGGGAATCAATGTCTCTCTTCCACCAGATGAGATCCAGTGGTACAATGCCCGACCAGTTCACTTTGACCGCTGCTCTGAGTGCTTCTGCGGCTGGTTGCTCGCTTCGAAGCGGGACTAGAATCCACGCGCTGGTTGTTGTTTCTGGCTACCAGTCTTCCATCCCGGTTTGCAACTCGCTTATAGACATGTATGGGAAGTGCTTGCAACCTTTGAGTGCCGCGCAGTTGTTTGGCGAAATGGAGGGTGTTAATGAAGTTACTTGGTGCTCCCTTCTGTTTGCTTATACCAATTCGGGGATGTTTCCTGCGGCGAAAGAGGTGTTTGATTCGATGCCTAGAAAGGTGGACATAGCTTGGAATACAATGATAGTGGGACTTGGAAGCTGCGGTGATATTGAATCATGTTTCGGTATGTTTAAAGAGATGAGGAAAGGTAGTAGTGCATATGAACCTGACCAGTGGACTTATAGTGCAATAATAAGTGCTTGCACTGAATTTTCTGAGTTAGTTTATGGCTGCATTATTCACGCCATTGCAATTAGAAGAGGTTGGAGCGATGCCGTGGAGGTGAAGAATTCAATTTTGAGTTTTTATGGTAAAATTGGTAATTCATCAGATGCTGTGAAGGTGTTCGATTCTGGAGGAATGGTAACACAGGTTTCTTGGAATGCAGCTATTGATGTATGTTTGAGATCGGGAAACACCCATGAAGCATTTTTGACATTTCAGCGCATGCCGGAAAAGAACGCTGTTTCATGGACATCGATGATTGCAGGGTGCGCAAAAAATGGACATGGGGAAGACGCTATTAGCCTATTTGTCGGTATGACGAGGAATCTTTTGCGTGCTGATGATTTTACGTATGGAGCTGCCCTTCATGCTTGCTCGAGTTTGGCCATACTAGGAGTTGGTAGAATGGTTCACGGAAGTGTGGTTCAAAGTGGTTTCTCTGATTACGCCTTTGTTGCTAATGGCTTGATCAACATGTACGCCAAGTGCGGAGATTTGGAAGGGTCCATTCGAGCATTCGATGATTTTTCCATGAAGGACTTGGTTTCTTTTAATGCATTGCTGTTTGGTTTCGGACTCCACGGAAAGGCAAATCAAGCTCTCAAACTGTATGAAGATATGATAGCGTCTGGAATAGCTCCAGACAAGGTGACTTTCATAGGCTTGCTTATAACTTGTAGTCACTCGGGTCTCTTCAAAAAAGGTCGTTCATTTTTTGAGACAATGCGGTCAGTGTACGGAATTGCTCACGACATCGATCATGTCACATGCATGGTGGATTTACTCGGTCGCGGCGGATACTTGGCAGAAGCAAAAGAGTTGGTTGACAAGTTTTCAGCGAATGGCTGGACCGCACACCCCAGCCTGCACGAGACTCTGCTGGGTGCCTGCTTTGCTCATAGCGAAGTTGGCATGGGGACCGATCTAGGCGAGGTGATAAAATCTTCGGAGCCTCGTAAGGAGATGAGTTACGTTCTGCAGTCGAATTTATACTGCGCGAGCGGACAATGGACGGAGGCAGAGACGGTTAGGAAGGCGATGATGGAGGAAGGAATAGAGAAGATGCCCGGTTGCAGCTGGATAGATGTTGGCAACAAGGTGACTTGTTTTGTTGCAGCAGACCTTTCAAATCCACACAGGGATGACCTGCACGATACGTTACGTTGTCTTAGATTAGAGATGATCAATCCATACATGATCCATTGGTTTTGAGAACAAGGAAGAATTTTTCCATATTTAATTGTCCAGTTTAGTTCGAGCATGCATTAATATCATTGAATATGGTTACATATGACATCATGTTAATTAATTTTTATTCCCCTTATCAGAAAAAGTAAGTTTTCGTGTAAAATAAAAGCCGCGAAAAGTTTTAAAGAATCCCATTGTTTTTGGGAGGGATGCCTAAAGAGTGTGGAAAGCACGTGCACGACGGCTAAGGATAGCATGAGAAATTAAATTTACGGAAATTACAATTTGAGGTAATTTTTTTCCGATCATAAGGCCCTCGATAAAAGCAAAAAACAAACAGCCCCTGGGCCCTGGCTTCGAAGGGTAATTTTGTTTTTTTTTTAAGTAATTTAATTTTTGTAGGTGACTGAGCATTTAGCTATGGAGATTCTAAGTAAGTAAAATGTTAACATTCATTTAAATTAATTTTATATATTGGCACGTTATTATGTGATAGTTTAAAATTCTATTATGTGACAAACATCTGACCCCTTCAACAACCAAATTATATATATTAACCTCTTTTATGTGAATTATGTCTGCGTGTCATGTCATGCCAGCTATGTATAATATAATATCAGAATTCTGAAACATTTCACTAATTTAAAAAAATTTCACAAAATTTAAGGCATTTATATTGAATGTTGACAGAAAGTAAATCGAAGATGTCTGATAAAAACTAAGAGCATATCACATAGATAAAATAAGTAGTATGGCATGTTATACTAATAAAATTATTCTCAAGTCTCTATGTTTTGTTTAAATTACTATTTTTGTCTTTCTTATTTCAGAAAGAAATTTTAATCCCCATCTTTTCCTTAAATGTCATTATCAGGTCACCAGTATCGGAACTGAAAAAATATTCTCCAACAAGACAGGCCCAGAATAACCATATGCCCCAAAGTTAAAATAAAGCACCAAAATTGACTCTTATGCATCGACATCGCGTATCAAACCTTACCCTGATGCCAGGTGCATCACATGTCTGAATAGGACCACCTCGAAGAACTTTCTAAGCAAAGTGACATCGTTTATGGCGCCCTCTATGATCAACAGGCCAGATCGGTCTAAGAGCTCATGCCGGGCTCTCTTAAGGGATATATCATATTAATCATTGAAGTTATCGAGGCCGAGAATGTCGTCGCCAATAAGGATGACGAAGGAGATGAGGGTAACATGTATATTGAGCTTCGAGACGATGAAAAAGATGACAATGATACAATTTTGTCATCGTGTTTTTGTATTATCTATCATCAAGTACAATATCCAAATTTTTAGTTTTTTCATGTTTGATTCTTATTATTGGGGCTTAAACTAATTTTGCTGACCTTCACCAGCGATCTTTGGTAAATCAACTTTTATTTTGGATGCATAAGTCAGAATGAGAAACTTCTCGAGGCATTGGGTAGATACGACCATTATATATAGTTTGCTTTACTATTGCATAATTTGGATCAGAAATTGGTCTAAATAGAACACCAAATCCCGACATTCGTTTGATCACGAAGTTCTATCAGACTATAGAAGATTAGCCACAACTCTTAACTTGAGTATCAAATTGAGGTGACTTTTTATGAATATGGAAAGATAAGATATAGATCTCCAATTTTATAGCTTATGATTTTTGTATATTCGAAGCAAGATTAGACCAATGTCAACTTTTGGAGGCAGGTCGACGTTGATCTTAGAAGGCAAACTGGGGTCTACTTTCGGAGACGAATCGATGCTAACTTTTGGAGATGGACCAATTTCAATTTTTGGAGGTAGATTGGTGTCAATTTTAAAGATGGACTGGTGCCAACTTTTGGAGACATGCCGATGTTAATTTTTGGAGATGGACTAGGATCAAATGGGCCCAATTTTAAGCCCGTTAAAAAGTTAGAGAATCGTTAGAGAGACAATATTCACACAACTTAGATCTTTCTAAATCAAGCTAAGACAAGATTTTTCGATATTTGGTTCAATAATGGTTTTGTTCCTATTTTGCATAATCTTTCTTACCTTGTACGGCTTGCACATTCCTAATTGAAAGCCGAATTCTGTTGTGATTAGGCAAGTCGGTCTTAGTGTTCTTATTTGTGACCGTATTCCTATATTTTCCATTATAGGTTGGACATGATATTTCCTATATTGGCGCCAAAATTGTGTTTCTGGTTCGAAAAGTAATTTACTTTATTTTGGGACGCCAATTTAAGAAAACTTTTGTATACCAATTTGGGTAAATCTCGCAATATTAGAAGGAGATAATCAAAATTTCCCAAAATACCCCTATGCAATTAGTATTACAACAAATTTGTGATTTGAATGTGGCCCATTTGGTGCTATTAGACCCAATCCAGGCCCATAAAAAAGCACAAACTTAAAGTTACTTGAAACACCCTAAAAAATTTGCACCTCCGTCTCGAAGGAGAATCCCCTCCATCTTCAACCGCCCTGAAATTTTTAGGGTTTTCTCCCGCGCCGGTGTGGATATACTTTGAGTTTGCATTAAAGAGGCTAGCTTCAAATATATGTAAAGTTACGTACCTTTCTTACTGAACTAATTTGTGTTGTACTTCTGTGATATTAGTTTAAGCGGTCCGCATTTTCGTAATTAGGGTTTCGTGTGTCATTTCTCTATGGGTTTATACTTTTCCTTGGACCTATTTTCGCTCGTTTTGTGGTGGGTCAAATGCTGGTGTTTATTATCGGGTTAATGTTGGATTTTCTTTTCGTGTTGACATTTTCGTGTTCTGGAGCTTCTGTGGGGGTTAGTTTAAATGGGATCCAGTCCTTCTGGTGGAATTAGGGTTTCATTGTTTTCTATTAGGATCGTAAATACTTGCATTGGACCTATCTTTGCTCATTTCTCTTCGGGCTGTCTGCTAGGTATGTGCTCAGTTCCAGGGTATTCGTTTTGTTGACTCTACTAGAAGTTTTTGTGTTTTTTCCTTTCGTGGTTTGGTGTTTTATTTGCTCAAATGGTTTTTGCTTTAGGCAACTGTTTAATAGTCGTGGGTGCCAATCTGTTAAGAATAGAAAAATGAGATTCTTGTCCACTGTTTTGATGTTTAGCAATAGATGTGGCTGTTTTCTCAAGGCTTTAGAAGCGTGTTTTCGCACATCGTGTGCTTTTGCTGTTTATTATGCCCTCTGTTGTGTAGAACTTATCAAATGTATGTGAATCACAATGTATGAAATCCTTCCCTTTTATGTGACCAAGCCCCTGTTGTACTTAGTACCAGCTGAACCAGAATTTGCAGGTTCTTGTTCTTTGTGTTAATGTTCTTGTTGGTCCCTTGCAGCATATTGGCATTTGGTGGGGATGGATTGTAATAAAGAAGAGGCCATTAGGGCCAAGGGCCTGGCTGAGCAGAAGATGCAAGAGAAAGACTTTGCAGGAGCCTATAAACTGGCTATGAAGGCCCAGCAGCTTCATGGAAGCGTGGAAAATATTTCTCAGATGCTAATGGTTTGCAAAGTGCACTGCACTGCTGAGCAGAAAGTGGGTGGACATGAGATGGATTGGTATGGCATCCTTCAGGTTGAGCATACAGTTGATGAAGGTGCCATTAAGAAGCAGTACAAGAAGCTTGCTCTTCAGCTCCATCCTGACAAAAATCAGTTTCCCGGGGCTGAAGCTGCATTTAAATTGATTGGGGAGGCTCAAGCATTGCTTCTTGACAAAGGGAAGAGGTCCTTGCATGATGTTAAACGGAGAGCTTCAGCCCATAATCTAGTGCCACCTTTCAAGTACCAGCCAGGGGGAACCTACTCCAGAAATGCAAACTTGGGAGTTCAGAACAATCCTCGAGGCAACTTCACTGGCAATAATCCGCAAGATCAGCGAGCACAACAACCAGCCACAGGACATGGTTTCTTCCTTGGTGGAGTTCAG